>RJWH01003845.1:0-122156 GCA_004363575.1 Solenodon paradoxus | reverse complement strand
GTGTATTACCACGTGGCCATCTCCAGGGAGCCCCTGCTTTCTCAAAGTGGTGTGCGGCGTGAGGAGGGGACGGACACTGCAGCCCCAGGTGCAGGAGGAGTGACAAGCAGTCACCTGTGACATTTTCTACCCTTCACCACAGCGCCAGTCCACGCAATGCAGAAATACAAAGAAATAAGGAGCATTGGGGTTACTCTGCAATCTATTCACCACAGAAAGAAAAGGCGAATAATTACCGAAAAATGACATCCAAGAACCAAGACTCAAAATGATCCACAATTGTGATGCTTGAGTTAAATATAAGGCTTAACTGATAGAATAGTGGTTTAAAAATAATTTTAAAAACCATGCCTTGAAGGCATGCCCTGGTGGCTTGGGGGTTAAGTCATCAGCCTCTGGCCAGTGCGGTCCACAAGCATCCCAAGGACCTGGGGGTGCTGGGGGGACAACCGAGATGAGCAACTAACGAAGATAAAAAAACTGTTCCCTCCTCCCTCCTCCCGCCTGCCTGCTTACTCACCTTAATTCCTGCCTGCACCATTTCTTTAAGAAAGAAAATGCCTTTAAGGTGTATGTTAAGTAGTATTCACACATTTATATTTGTATGTTATTCATCATTAATTAAAACTAACACATGTATTTCAATGATACCAATCATTATGATTTTATCCTGTAAGTGGCACCATTTCTTAAATCTTTAAAACCTTAATCGGGATAGTATAGTTTTTGTCTTGACTTTTTATTACTGAATGACTGAGAACTTGCGGAACACCCAGTAACAAACTAAACAGGTAAACACAGAGGGAGAACTTTTCAGTGCAAATTCTGCAACTTTACATAGAAGAAAGGAAAACAACACTGAGAGAAAGCTCGTACTTAGGGGAAAAAGTGGAACCACTGACAATTTTCCATTACTCTTTTGTAGAAAATAATCACATTCTACCACAAACCATGGAATAGTCATTCATCACATCAAAAATCCAAATTCATTGATCTTAGAATGTTTATATATAGATATATAAACACACGTGTATACGGAACTACATATATAGTTTTATTACAATTTTTGATTACCCAATTTATTCTTCTTTGCTCACCTGAATAATCTGTATTCTCAATATTTATGAAGCTGTTTTCCTCCTCTAATATTTCTATTTCATTAATGAAATGGATGACTTCAATAAGTATGTTTCCCTTTGCACTGAGACATGAATGTTGGCGTCTCACTCATGGATCTGTCTTGAAATACCACTTGCTCCCACTCGCAACAAATTCTCACAGCCCCAAACGGTTAGAAACTATAAAAAGAGAAACATTTATAACATCTCTTTGGTGAGCTGTACTGTACATAGTTCATATCTAGTTTTCCATCACCTCACTTTTTAGAGCAGGTGAAAATAAGACAAACACAATTCATAAGGTGAAGAAAACTGCTCTACTGTGTGCTCCTGTGTATGTGTGAGAGGAAAGGGCACAGCATTTCTTTCCAGGAACGGCTCCATGTGCTATCTACAAAAACACACAGAAATATCTCTGTGTGAGCTATGTATCGAAGATTAAAATCAGTAGCTGCTTACTTATTTCTTTACAGAACTGACTGGCTGCTGTAGCGCCCCGCCCCCAGGAGAGCAGGCCCCGCCCCCAGGAGAGCAGGCCCCGCCCCAGGAGAGCAGGCCCCGCCCCAGGCGTGCAGGCCCCGCCCCAGGAGAGCAGAAGGCACCTGAAGAGACCCTTTAAGGGTGAGACGGTTTCTGACAGCCTCTATTCCACACGGGAGCCCCGGCTCTCACTGGGCAAGGGTGCCACTGCACCTGCGCACGGTTCCAATCCTTAGCACTAATCGGATGGGCATCTGTCCCGCCTTCCTTCAAACCTAACGACCCTACCCAGTGTCAGCCGTACCAGAGTGACTCAGAACGCAGACAGGGTGTGTGCACATGGGCGGGTCCCGGCCTGAGAAGGAAGGACACAGAATTTGTCTGGATATGCAGAGAAGACAGGAAAAACAGCAACCGTGGGACAGAGTAAACGAAGGGTTTAGAAACATTTCCCCTAGAAACAGTGATGAGGAAAGGGTCCCCAAGCAACACAATAGTTCCTTTCAGCTTGATTATGGTTCAAGGTACCTTTAAAATTCCAAAATATATTTTGAATAAGAAAAGAGCATATTTTGATTGACCCTGTGCTAAATAATCTGATAAAAATAGCTCCATAGGGAGAAAGAGCATTTCTCCTAGGTAGCATGGATCTGGATGAGTCAACCCATTTGTGGAAAAATAAGGCAGATCCATGTGACGTTAGTGTCGCGGAGATGAGAAACCCTTCACGGCTACAAACACCCGGGCCTCTCTGTGTGGGTCTAGATTCAGAGACACACGCGCCTCGACAGCTTCTCCAGCCGCGCTGCCTGATGCCCGTCGAGGACGTCATCCTCTTTCTGTCCTTTTGAATGACATCTATTTTTCTTAGTGAGCGGAGACTTTTATTACCTGTCTGTCCTTCTGAAATATGTGCCTCTGTCAACACACTCCGGCCTCAATCCACCCTCACAGCAAAACCCGACTCACAGACGAGGCGAAAACCAACCACGCTGCTACCTTAAACAGGCTCTTGTGACGGAGAGATTTTACAGCTCCTCGGAAACATTTCTGTCTCAGAGTCTGCATTCCTAAGTGACTGTGTTCTTCCTCGGCCTCCTTGCTACATGACTCTGGGACAAAAATAATCCTCCAGTTTTCTGGACAGATCATTCATCTAGTCCTGCTAAAGGGATTCACAGTAAGTACCTTGTACCACACTATATATTAAAATATGGTAATATTTTTATTTTAGGAATGCAGGGAGGGATCTGTGGCTCCTTGGAAAAAATATTTGCCTCTATAAACAGAACTGAATACTATGATCAGTCACAACTGAACACATGTTTAATCAACCAGCACCATAACTTAATACTTCAGATGATGAAAGTTTTGGGTTAGTACCAATGTTTACAGGATAATAAAACTGGAGGTCACATTTTGAAGAATTATGAAACAAATGCAAACGAATGAGAACAACTTAGAGGAAAAACCAACCAAAGAAGCTACTAATACAGAAATGGGAAGCACAAAAAATAGAAACATTTAAATTTTAAAGAATCTCAAAAAAATAATGGCTGAATCAGGTCAGCCATAAACCAAGTAAGAAGACATTTAAGAGGTTTTAAAATATCCACTCTTTATCAGGAAAAAAAAAATTAGGGTCATTTTCCAAGGGTCATTTCAAAGTTGTTAAAATAACACAGGGAACGTTAGAAAAGAAAGGGGGAGGGAATAAATCATGCTAAAAACCAAAGACAAGTTTCAAAAAGCTGAATGCAATTTGAATACTACCCAAACAAGCACTCCTTCGAGAATGATGAAGGGTTGAAAGCCTTTCTTATAAACTCAGGAAAAAGACAAATGTTCCCACACTCACAGTTCTTCAACACCGCACTGGATGTCTCAGCTAGAACAATCAGGCAGGATAAAGAAATAAAAGGTACCATATTAAAAAGGAAGAAGTAAAGGTGACTCCATTTCAAAATGACAGAAAACCCTAAAGTTTTCACTAAAAGTCATTAGAACAAATACAGGAATTCAGTACATTTTCAGGATGTCAAATTAACAGACAAATTCAGTTGCATTTCTATATATCTCTGAAAGAAAAGCAATATGATCCTATTTATAATAATGTCAAAAACAATTTGATATTTGGAAATATCTGCATAATGAAAATTACTAGATATTGATGAAAGAAATTAAAGAATAAATAAATTAAAACAATTTTTTGCTCATGGATTAGAAATTTCAATATTAACAGAATGCCCATACTGCCCAAAGCCATTTAACGAGATTCAATGCAATGTCTATCAAAATTCCAATGACATTTTTACACAAAAACAGAACAAGCAATCTTACATGTGTATTGAATCCCCCAAAAAACAATGTTGACAAAGCAATTTGAAGCAGAACAAGGCTGGAGGCACCACACTGTCCGGTTTCAAACTATACTACAAAACTATAGCAATTAAAACAGTATGGCGCTCCCCTAAAAACATTCATGGTGCAGTGGAACAAAGTCAAGAGACCAAAGTAGACCCACACATCTATAATCAACTGATACTTGACAAGGTCACCAATAACATCAATGGGGGAGAACAGTCTTCAATAAACACACTGGGAAAACTGAACAATCACATGTAGAAGAAAGAAACTGGACCCCTACCTTACACCACTCACACATATTAACTCAAAGTGAATTAAAAGACTCAGATGGAGGATCTGAAGCTGTAAAACTCTTGGGAAGAAAACAGAGAAAAATCTCCTTGAATTAAATTTGACAGTGAAATTTTAGACACGGCTCAAAAGTCCAGGCAACAAAGCAAAAATCAACCAGGTGTTTTACATCAAATTAAAAAGCTTCTTACAGCAGAAGAAAATCCAACAAACAAAAAGGCAACCCAGGGAGGGGAAGAAATATGTGCAAGCCCTGGAGCAAGACCACATACCCTGGGTTCGAATCCCAGATCTGGGGGAAGCAACTAAATAAAATAAAATGCTTCTTCCCCTCTCTCTGCCCATCCCCCTGCCTGCCCACCTTCATTCCTGCCTGGACCTTCCCTTGAAAAAACAAAGGGACAAAGAACCTGAGTGATGATTTCCAAACAGCATACACAAAAGGCAACAGGTGTATTAAAAACAGGCTCAAACCACTTACTGTCAGGAAAATGCAAATCAGATGCCTCACACCTCTTTAAAGTGTTCGGTAAAAAAGACAATAACTAACCACTGTTGGTGAGAAAGTGGGAAAAGGGGCCCCATGCCTTGCAGAACGTACTCTGGTAGTTATTATGGAGAACAGTATGCAGGCGGCTCAGAAAACTGAAAGCAGAACTTCCACGTGACCCAGCAATCCCACTTCCTGATTTGCCTCTGAAGGTCACCAAGTCGGCTTTAGAAGAGATATCTGCACCCCCGTGTCTACTGCACAATTATCTACAATATCCCAGACATGGAAACATTTCAGTATCTGTCCACAGATAAATGGATAAAAGAAATGTGATTAAATCACATTTATCCATGAATGTGCTGTTGTGCAGAGGTTATAAATATATGTTACTTTATATTACATAGTATGAAACATTAGATGATATTTTATATTATAAAATCATATATATTATGATATACAGTTACTGTACAAGTATCAAAGACATTGTAGGTTGTAAAGCCTTTTTGCTAAAAAGAAAAGCTACTTCGGCGCAGTTCAGTTCAGCTCAGTTCAGACCCTGGGACAGAGTTCCTGCCCTCGGAAATGCTGGAGAAGGAGACCCCTCAAAGGGAGAAGCAAAGACCAGGGCGCCCGCGAGCTCCTTCGGGGCCCCGCTGGGCACAGGGAGGTGGGGTCCCGGAGGCGGTCGGCCCTGGCCGTGGCGTGCAGGCTGCAAAGCTGTGCCTGCTCAGGACCCGCTGACCATGCTCCGGCGGGGACAGCAGATCTGGCCCCTTCCCATCGCATGAGAAGCCTCCCGTGAGCTGGCAGCAGACGTGGTCAACGCCGGTCCATGGAACTGACCAGCAACCAGAACGCAAAACCTGTCTGGTCATCGCCAAGGACCGAACGAGCTACTGACAAAATTGGACATTCACGCCGGGTGAAAAAACACTCACCAACTGCAAAATGTGCTCAGCCTGAAAAAGGGCCTCACAGATAAGCTACCGCCGAAGAGCAGGACCCTCTCCTCACAGGGGGAAGGTGATCTGGGCAGGTGAGCTGGACGCCCGACGAGACGCCCGTCCAGAGTCCGTGGACAGGCCGGGGGTCGGGTCGCACGGCCAGTTCGCTAGAAGCAGCAGCAGCCAGTTGAAGCCCCCGCGGCGGGGAAGCTGCGTCCCGGGGAGGCAGGTGTGTGCGCCCTGTGCCGCCTGCCTCTCGCTGCCCGGGGGGACTCCTGCGTGTCTGTGAGGGGGGCTCCTCCCTTCGGGGCGTGTCCAGGCCCCGGGAGTGAAAGCAGCGTGACTATCCGGGGTCCTTGCTCTGGGGTCTTCACTCTTTAGAAGTCTCAGGTTAGGTTTTCTGAGTTTTCTGCTCAGACATCGGCACACTCCAAGCCCTGGACGCTCCGAGCCATGCTGCCCCGCGTGGGAAAGGACTGAAGACAAGGCAACAGCACGAGAAGAAGGGACAGGGCCCTGCCTCCCGACGCAAAAAGCGATCTAGAAAAAGACATAAAATACATGGAAACTGGGAAGAAAAGACTGCCAGCTGGATTTTATTCGCGGGTCACATGACCGCTTGTACAGAACACGTTTGCAAGACAAACGGGCACGGAGGATCTCAAGCCCTTGTGTGCGCAGTGCGACGGCGGGGACGCTGGCCGAGCCGCAGATGCCGCTGTTCCCTGCACTGGTGAAGACGCTTCAGCAAGAGCCCGACTAGTTTGCGTTTAAAATCTATGACCCACACGGGGAGCCAGCTAACAAAACACGTGCTCTGTGTGCACATGGATGTAACTCAGTGAGACACGTTAGACCCCTAAACGGTCAAATGACCAACTTGGGAATCAGCAGACTCAACGACGTCCAAGCATCCGTTCTACCCGCGCTGAGCTTCACAGTCAATGCAACACTGATGGCAACGCCTGTCCTCATCGGACCGCAGCGTCCGACGCTCTAGCTGCGTACTGAGGATGCAAAGACCTGGGCCAGCCGGATAATTCTCGGAAAGAAGAAGAAAGCTGGAGGAGTCACAACCTAATTTCAGAGGGGCCACAAAGCTCTATGATGGAAACAGCCTGGTACTGGCAAATCGTATCAAATCAAGGGCACAGCACAAAGTCCAAACAGAAGCAGACCCACAAAAATATTGTCAAATAACCGTCAATAAAGGCACTCAGACACTGAATGGAGTCAGGTAGTCTTTAAAACAAATCATATGCAATTGGACAGCCATATACCGAAAAAGGAGAGAGAGCGCACGCCACGCTGAGGCCCTCTAAGTCCTGAGCTGCTAGGGGAAGCTTCCAGAAAGGGAAGGATGAATGCAAGCTGGGTTTGGAAGGGCCAATGGGCAAGAGCTTTCTTCAGCAGCTGTTGGGACCGTCCTAGGGGAGGACTGAGGTGCCCTGTCCCACTGAAGAGGGACAGCACTCATGCTGGCTTCCTGACGTTTGGTCGCTGAGGAGCTGACACTTAGCCTAGACACTGGGTTTGTGGAATTACAGTCCAGTTTCCCACAGCAGCACCCACCTCAGGGACCCATGACTGCAGCAGAAACACTGATGTCAGTCAACCCCAAACTGTTCACCCGCTTGGGTGCTGAGCGGTGCACTGGGGACACCTGACAGCTATTTTCCTGCAGGGACACAATTATTGCTCCACTTTCCCAGTGAGCGGAGGCGGAGAGGTTTCTTCCTGTCCTGCACCCCACAAGTTTGAGGCTCACCGCCCAGCGCAAACGACCAGCAAGCCCCGCACTCATGCGAGAGGCTGCGGCTGGACCAGCGGCCCACCCACCACCAGCGCCCTGCCCTGTTTCCCTGGATCCCACCCAGCTGACAGCACCAGGTGGTCCCGTGGAGTGGGGACTCTTCTGCGCGGCCTCCCTGCTCGTGTTGGCGGCGCTGCAAGACTGCGGCCGCTGGGCTGGGCCGCGGAGACCACCCGCCCGGGCCTGGGGCCGCTGACACCTTCCCACCTGGGGCTGGGGCCGCGGAGGCCTACCCGCCGCTGGGTGCCTGCCATCGCCGCAGCTCCTCGTAGGTGACTGGGTTCTCAGCACTGCGCTGGGCCCGTGCAAGAGGCTGGGCCGGTGCAAGAGGCTGGGCCTGGCAGGGATCGCCTGCGGCTGACCCCGGGCTGACCCCGGGCTGACCCCCAGGCCTATCCAGAGATCAGCTGGGGCAGATCCGGGGCTGACCCTGCGCTGACCCGGCGCTGGGCGGGGCGCACACCACAGAGGCCGGCCCACTCAGGCGGGGCTCTGCGGGCTGGTCCTGCATCCCTGAGTTCTACCAACTCCCGGCCCTGATCCCCCAGTTCCCCAGTCCCCAGACCCCCTGACTCACAGTGCCCTGGACCCTGGTTTCCCCGACCCGGGTCCCCATCCCCCGACCCCAGCTGGGCACGTGGCAGAGGGCGCCCCTCTCCCTGGCCCGGCACCTTCCGGGGCCTTGGACTACAACCCAACCTGCTCTGCCCTTTCTCCTGCCCCCGCAGGGTCACTAGGCCCTAAAGAGACAGCACGGGTCAGAGTAATTTGACAGTCTGGTAAACAGCAGCAGCGGGTTTCAGACACGCGCGAGCCTGATCCGGGGCCCACGCTGCCACGACCCGGTGGCTCTGGGCCGGACTAGAGGAGAGGCGCCTCCTGATCCCGGAGATGTTAACGGCTCCCCATCGGGGGACGGGCTGCTGCGCGGTTAAGACTGGGACGCAGGTAAACATGCCCGCGCTCCCGCAACGCTGCAGCATCCTGCCTGGGACGCAGGTAAACATGCCCGCGCTCCCGCAAGGCTGCAGCATCCTGCCTGGGACGCAGGTAAACATGCCCGCGCTCCCGCAACGCTGCAGCATCCTGCCAGAGAACTTGCACCGCTAAGTAGAGACGTGAGGATGCAGGGAAGGAGCCGCTCTCCCCGCAGCAGGCTTTTCAGTGTATCTACAAAATCCCAGAGAACCAACGATACAACCCTCTGGACATTATAATAGTGACGTGACAGACAATAAAGTAAATGCACAAATATCCATATCCTTCAGTAAGTAAGAGTTTAAAACTATGGTAGAGAAAAGTACATTTAAAGTAGCAACAAAGAAGACTAAAACCTTAGAAATGCACAAGAAATGTGCAAAACCCACGCAAGGGAAATTTGAGCAGAAGTCCTGAAGCACACGAGTTGATTTGAACGATGGGAAAGATGTTCCCTTTTCTGTGAGACAATACAATTACTCATGTTAACATAAATTCCCTTTACTGCAGTTCCAATATAAATATCTACAAGCTATAGAATTAGGGGCTTCAATACACAGTTCCCGAGGAATAACAAAACATACGAGAACAGTCAAATAAACACTGAAAAATCAGGAAAAAAATCTGCGTAGGTCTGAGATCTGGCAGACATTCAAACATGATAGTTTCCACTTATAACACATTCTGGGGCCTGAGCAGACAGAGACAAGTGGAATTGGAGTTAAGTACAGAATTATGCCGGAATACACTTGGAAACTGGAATATAACCCGAGTGGGCTCTCCAGTTGCAACAATGTAACATATATAGACACTGGTTTACAAAGCTCACTTCACACCTGCATACTGTTTTGTTGCAATGTTCCTTCAGTACGATTAATTAAAAATAATAGCTCTTTATCTGAAGTCATTCAGAAGAATAAATTCTGTGTGGGTTAGGAATCTAAACATAAATATTGAAGCCACACAGCAGTGGAAAGTAACATGGATAAATGCCTCTTTAATACTGGTGTAAAGAAGGTTTTCTAGCTGAAAAATCTACAGCTAATCAATGATAAGCTTGATAACATTATCTATATAAAATTTTCACTTACAATGCATGACAAAGTCAGCAGAAGCAACACTAAAAGACAAGAGAAATTCTGGTAGGTAATATTCTTAACCTATATTGCAGGGGGACTAATACGCCTAATACACAAAGATCTCAAACCCTGTGGGACAAAGAACCAAACACCCAGCAGAAAAAATGTAATGACCATTTTATAAAAAGAAAGAAAAAATGTCCCTCAAACATATGAACAAATGTTCAAATTCACTCATTCTGAGAGAACTGCAAATTAAAACAGTGAGCTAGCATTTCCCACCTATCAGAATGGTACAGTTTTAAAAATTATATGACAACACATTTTGTACGTGAGACTGTCAGAAAACAGGCTCTCTTACATTAGTGATGAGAACCCCAACTGTTTCCCCCCAACTGGAGAGAAATGCCAATGACCACACCAAACCAACCAGCCAAACACGGTCCATACAGGCACTTACTTCCACTCAGTCCCACTGCCATGCGCCCCGAAGAGCCACTCCCAGTAACACAAAACTGCACACACACGAGGTTGTGGCGGCGTTGTCTGTGAGTGCAGAGTCAGGTCAAGCCACCCAAGTTCCCCCGTGAGCGAGGGTGCCTGAACACTGACAAACATGGCACCTCTGCAGCTGTGTAGAAAACTTCATCCACAGACACAAGGTGATTCTACCAGTGTGTGCTGCTGAGGGAACCAAAGGACAAGGAATATCTTTTATGTTAAAAGCTATATATATATACACAGATGTATATATGTACATACATATACATATATATATATAAAGGCATACATGTGATCATTTTTGCAGAAGGCAGGCACCATTAGACATATAGCCATATCTGTAGGGGGGTGTGAGGGAGAGAGGCAGAAAGAAGGCGTGAAGGGAAGAGCCTTAGGGGTGATCAGGGAGGAGTATGTCTCTGAGTGTGTTTTTATAGCTCTGTTTCTTACTTTGGGGCACTACACATATTCATCAAATACCCTAGATTAAGCAAAGAATTAAAAACAGTTAGTGGGGAAATACAAATACGGACAAAGCAAACAGTCTCCTACAAATGACTAACATCACCACACCGGAGGGAGTTGAGAGCTGTGGGAAAACGGCGTGTTGACTGGATTCTGCGAAAGTGCAAGGCGGACACACCTGTGCCCTGAGCTGTCATACAGGTGACCGTTCCTCTCCCGGGGGCGGATGCCATCCTGAAACTTCGGGTGGGTGCTGAGCTCCAGCAATTAAACAAGCACATGGCGGCGGATCAGAGTTGGGTTTAACAGTTGGAGAGCAATCCACAGATCAGAGGGGCTACTGGAGACAGCTCAGGTGTGATCCGGGTCTCTAGTGAGTATGCGCTGATGGCACAGGTGCGCACGCCTGTCACAGATGCTTCCAGAAAAACGCATGTGCTTATGTGTACTTCACAGCGGTCTCCCGGGAAGGCCTGGAGCAATGCCATACAGGGATTTCTCCCGTCTTAAAAAATAAGTGGGAATGTACACCTTTATGTTACATTCCTAAATGTTCCTGCTCTTTTGCAGTAAAACTCCTTAACCGATCTGTTGTACTTGACCCTGTTAAATTCCTCTCCTCCTGTTCTCTGTGAAATTCACATTAATCTCATTTTCACGTGAACCGCTGGAAACGGGAAGATGCTCTTATTGAGTTAAGAACACATGCGTTCTAAAATCCACGGTCAGTTGTCCATCCGTGTGATTGCTCTTCAATGGCTCAGCACCGCGCAGCTTACGCCAGAGCTCAGGTCTGCGCAGACAGCTGTTTGCAGCCTCTGCACTCGATGTGCAGTACAGCCTCGGCCCTCCGCCCCACCTGCCCGCCCCACCTGCCCGCCCCACCTGCCCGCTCCACCTGGCCGCCTGCAGCCCTCCCCATCTCCACTCCAGACAAGCCCGTCCCAGGGTGGCACCAGACTCCTCCGCTCGCCCCAGCCCTGGGGAGCTGCGTCACGCCTGAGGCGCTCTCACCTGTGCCATCAGAGCTCCCATCAAGCTCCCATCAAGCTCCCTTCCTTTGGAGGCCAGCCTGGGCCAGCCTTCCTTCTCGCTGCCCTCTAGCTGTCAACTGAGCAGCCAAATGAACTTTCTGCAAGTGACCTTTACAGTCAGTGTAACACTGACTTGATGGATTTTGCCAGGGGGCGGTACAGCCCGTACCCAACAGAGGGGGGCGTTTGTATCCTTTATAAACCAATATTAACACACTGGAATCATGGAAGCCCACAGTTCACATGAGGGAAACGTGGGGGTCGTGTATGCTGTGGCTCTGGCCGCACATGATGACACGCACACCGTCATCACACGCGTCACACAGAGGCGTTCCACTGTCCTGAGACCGCTGACCACCACTGCCCCTCCCCTTACACACACCAGGTCTGCCCCTGGGGACCAGTCTTTTCTCACTGTCTCCACAAGTCGACTGTTTTCATGAGGCTGCCGGAGACCTGGAGTCACGGAAGGTACCTTCCCAGATGGGCTCCTCGCGCTGAGCGCTGTGCAGTCAAGGTCCCCCAGGTCTCGTCAGAGTTGGCCGATGTCCACCTCGCTCCAAGGAGCACTGCCCTGTGTGAATGTGCCTCGCTCGGTGCGCGTTTAAGCAGCCGTTCTCAGTGCTTCCCAGCACTGCACAAGTCCCCGTTTCCCCAGAGAGCCGCTGCATCCGGGCGTGGCAGACAAGTGCCGGAATGTTCTCGAACTCCAAGCGACCCCCACTCTCAGAGGCGACTGGGCTCAGAACGCGCGTCGGTGTCTAAGGAAGCTTGGACACCGGATAGGGGGCCAACCATTTTCTCAGCACTGAACTTGCCCAAGACACTGCCTGCCCCGGGCTTTGCAGAGACGGGCGCCAGGAGGGCGCTGACCCTGCACGGGTCTCCCCAGATAGGTCCCTTCGGTGTCAGATTGCAGCGAGCCAGGTCAGGCTGGGCAGGCTCACAGGAAGCTTGGAAACTTCCTTGATGCCCTGGAGAATGAACTTTAGGGAATTGACCTAGCATTGCAGTTTCTACCTGAGAAACACATCTAGACAGCTTGTCAGACACCTAGTTACAAAGCATCTGGCTTTTGTTGCCAGAGGCCCTCTCCTCCTCCTGTGAGCCCTTCCTCCTTCAGGGAAGCCCCAGGCCCCTCTTCCATTCCTTAGGTCAAAAGGTATGCACCCCCTGTTTTGCCTTGCTGACTTTGGAATCTACATTTCTATGTAGATTCCCCCTGGGGATGTAATTCCATTGATTTTTTTTTTTTGTTAAGTCTGTCTGCTATTCATCTGATTATTCTACCAGCCTGACAAGAACCCAAAGGGGTGGTGGGGGTGGGGGGCATTTCCTTCCCTCCCTGACAAAGGGTATTGGGGTGCTCATGAAAGTATGAATCTGGGAGGCTGGCATGTCCTTAATCAGTGCAACACGTGGCTCAGCTCCTCCTGCCACAGTGAGCTGTGTCTCTGCAGTTTAAGTTCCTGTAAATGAAAGTAACTTATCTCTTTCAAATTAAACTCATTTCATTGTTTTATGCAAACTCAGCTAGATCGCTATCCTATGCACTTAAAATATAAATCAACATATAGGCATGAAAATATAGCTTGTAATATCTCCAGTTTATTTTTTCTTCTCCTTTTTCTTTTTCTCTGAAAGCAGCAGATATTTTAAGCCTAATTTGACTCAGACACATTCACAGCTGTAATTCTTTTGAAAATCTGAATTATTGACAAATTAAACACCACTCTCCTTTCCCAGGCTCATTTACGGCAAATTTCCCACAACCATGCCTACGCCACACGGCCCACAGGAAAGCGCTGGGAAGGCAATGAACCACCAGCTGACAGCTAAATCGTCTTGTTTTCTGGATAATGCAAAAATTCCATCACCCAAGGGAATGCATTCTGTTGCTGCCTTTCAGGAAAAATACAGGTATCTGAAACGCTGGTCTTTTTCTTTTCTTTTTTTTTTTTTTAATGTACTTCCATGAGTTTCTTGTCTTTGGATCTGAGCCGCAGATACTCATCGGATACAAGAAGCTCATCTCAGATCCAAAGACAGACACGGCTTGAAAGTCAAAGGCTATGGACAAATGTATCAAAGCAATGGGGATGGAAGGAAATCGGGAGCTGCCATATTAACGTCAGACAAGATAAACTGCCCCCTGAAGGGGGCGTCCAGCCAGGGGAGGGCGCCACACATGGTCCTGGGCGTAATTCATCAAGGAGTAGCTAACACATATGCAGCCAACGCTGGGTCAGCTAAACACCAAGACAAATGCTGTCCCAGCTAAAGGCAGGCGTCGACCCTAACACAGTAATAGTCGCGGATATTAAGTACTTGAAAGCACCATGTATCTTCCAAATGTTTCCATGTCAATGTGGTGAAAATCATCTTTTATCTACAGCCCATGAATGTTCAAGTGTGACGTTGAAATTGCTTTTCATTATGCACTCCAGTCATTCATGTATCTACGGAATGTGATATCCTATCATGCCCTTCGCTTATTTTACTTCTGGTAGGTTGCTTGGTTTTTTGCTTATTGATTTAATAAAGTTATTTGTGTGTGGCAAAAAAAAGTACTGGTAACAAAGGCTTGTTGTTTTCCTACCAGAATAAGTGAAAATGTAGATACCGAGCTAGCAAACCAGTGACTGATAACAGTGACAAGTCAAGGTCTTGTCTGCTACTTTGTATTATGAGACTTTCCTTCACCAAAAGCAAGGTGGCCTGTGGAAGACAAAGAAGGCAGACAGTAAGAAAGCATTCTTAGGAGCAGCTCTGTGTGTATGAAACTTCGTTTCTGCCGCTGGACCGCGGGGCCATCAGAGTCGAGGACCCATGTCACTGGCTGGGACCAGGAGCCCATCTGCCGCCCTCCCAGGTCCCGCTGACTCCAGCCCTGGACTCAGCCCATTCATTCCCTTCTGGCTTTTGGTTCTGATTCTGTTTAAGCCCTGAACCTTGGGGCAAGCGTGTCAAGGAGGCGTTGCATTTTTCCAGGGACTGACACAACGAAAAGTGACCTATTTCACTGGAGCATCTTCAAAACGAATCCCTGCAAAGGAGGTTAAGGTGTAAACGAATGAAAAGCTGTTTTATGTGCTGCCAAAGTAATCTAGCTCAGGCAGAGGCATGAAAGAAAGTCACAGGGCACAGCCGGTGCCCTCTTCCCTCACAATCAGCAAGTCCGCGAGGGTCTTGCGCGCTTCCTTGCAGAAACAAATGTGCAGTGTCCTCCGACCCACGCAGATTCTAGCAAGAGTAACAGGCGGGCTACCTCGGGTTTCATGTTTACGGCCGTGTTTCGTTCAGTCCCCTGTACTCAGAAGCATAAAACCCAAAGGGGTGAAAGAGGAAGTTTCTTTAGCAACCACGACGGCACTGATGACCTTAGTTTGGGGGGCAGGGGTTTCTGTTATTTTGTTTGAAGTCACTCCTAAAGCAATTAGGAAAAGCTGTAAGAATTTCTAAGATGTCAAAATGAAAATGGTTCAAGCATTTTTTGAGGAAGCAGTTAATACTCTTCTTGCCAACTGGCACTGAAAAAAAAACTCTGTCCACACCGGATCATTTTAGAGCTGAAATGGCATCAAGATGATATATCGCCACTTTTTAATTTCAAACCTAAAGAAACCCAGAGCCAGCGGTGGTGCTGACCTGCAGTTAGTTGTTCCCAAGGTGGGTCTGACCTGTGACGCTCTTGGGAGATGCCCGTGGCTCAGATGGGGAGACAAGAGACTTTCACTCTGAGAAAGTGAGAAACAAATTTTTATCAAGAGTGGAAGAAAGTCTTCTAAGTCCCGTAAAAACAGGAGGAAACTTCCTCTGAGACATCGGGGAAGAGTTCGGGGTTTGGCGAGTGCTTATTTTATTTTACCTCTGGAAGCAGAGGCAGCAGAGAAATGAGGTGGGAAGCCCCGGGATTTAAGTCTGAGCTGTAAGGGTGACTCAGGACGCCTGTGAGTTACACAGTGTCGTTTGGCTCCGGAGCGCTAATGCTGCTCTTAGTCACCGGCGCGTCCGCGGTCCAAGATCCCCTGGGAGGCGGCGGGGCAGGTACCGCGTGTGCAGGTGAGGAGAGGGACTGAGCGGGCGGAGGTGTAACAGACCCGACCCAAGGAGCTCCGAGAGCCCCTCCTTGTCCATCAGCAAAGTCAGGACATAAAGTCTGATGCCCAGATGCAAAGGTGACATAAGATTCAATGGCAGAGCTCTTGCTCTCTAGGCCTGTCCATAAAGGACAAGAGATTGACATCACATACTTGAGCAGTTGGGTTGCTGTGTTTCTGTTGCTGTGTGATGCCTTCATAGACTGTGGCTGGAACTCCTTGCCAGATGCATGAGGTGCGTGTCTTCTCCCAGTCACTGGGCTGCCTTTTATTTTCATGAGGGTTTCTTTCCCTGTGCAGGAAGGTTTTTAGGTTGATACCATGCCATCTATTTATTTTGCTTTTCTCTGGCCCTTGGAGTTGATCCCAGAGGGGATGATGCTAAGTGAAATAAGTCAGAGGGAAGAAGAGAAGAAGTTTGTGATTTCACCTGTGTGTAGTATTCAGAAGCAAAACCAATGAGCAAACACAGCAGAGCAAGTACAAACTCACGGACAGCAAAACACAGGGGTGAAGGGCCTGATCGTGGCGAATGTAATGCACCAGACCGAGATGCTGATTTATAATGCGCTACCTAAAAGCTAGGCAGCAGTAAAAGCCAGTTTCCTTCTTGTCGTCCCCTCCTCCCTCCCCTCTCTCCCTCCCTCCTTCCTACACTCCCTTCCTCAGCCCTCCTCTGGTCCCCAGCAGAGAATGAAGCCCCGTCCTGGGACCAGAGTGGGGACTTGTCCGCCTTTCAGACACAGAAACAAAGGTGGGAAGAACTGACATGCAGGGGGGTCTGGGATGGGGGTGACAAAGGGTGGAAATGACCAGAAGATCGGGGCCAGGCGAACATGGCTGGTAGTCCTGGCTGGCAGCTGTCAGGGCTCCAAATCCACGGGACAGCCCGGCCTTGGTCTCGGAGCTCTTCCAGCCTCCACGACAGAGACCAGCCCTCCCCCAGCTTTCTCTTCTGTGTCTTTTTTTCTATATTGAAGTTTTCAAATGTGCATTGCA
Source organism: Solenodon paradoxus (assembly GCA_004363575.1). Lineage (NCBI taxonomy): Eukaryota > Metazoa > Chordata > Mammalia > Eulipotyphla > Solenodontidae > Solenodon > Solenodon paradoxus. Next base: position 105,494 of record RJWH01003845.1, on the reverse strand, counting down.
GAAGCATTGCATCCAGCACGACGTGAGTGTGAGGTGTGCGCCCTTACACATCCACATCTGCTACGTTTTTCCAGCAGCTAAGGTGGTGACTTGGGGTTTCTCCGGGAGAAGCTTGCTTTCCTGGGCCTCTTCCGTGTGAGCTGGACACACGTGCTGATCAAACGCTCTGCTTGCTTATCTGTCTTTCATTACCAGGGGTGTCAGCCCGGAGCTCCGCGGGTGGAGGAACGTTTCCTTCCCTGCAGGAAACTTCCCCTCACTGCCCCTGGTGACTGGAGGAACCATGCATTCCCTTGAGGACACCAGCTCATACAGACATGCACATACCCCCACACATGCCCCTGTGCACACTCCCAGACACACCCGCATCCTCCACACGTGCACACACATCCATGCAACCCACCTGCACGCTCATGTGGACACCCCACGTGCACGTCCCAAGACCCATGTATACACACTTGCACACAATAGCATTGACACACGTGCAAATGTGCACCCACATACACAATCACACACGTGTGCATGCCCGTGCCTGCACACACCTCACCTGTGCACGCCCATGCACGTGTGCACGCCCACGTGTGCACTCACCCACACACACGTGTGCACCCACCTTCGCACCCATGCATACTCTCACACCCATGCACAGTGCACTCACCCTCATACCCATGCACAGGTGTGCATACTCACCCTCACACAAAGCAAGGTTTTTCAACACTGTTTTGAACAAGCTTAAGGTTTTGAGAGCAGTGTGTTCTTCTGCCAACACACTTCCCCGGATGTGTTTTTTCACTTCTGACTTATAACGGACACTGGTCCCAGAAAGTCACTAAACACAGGAATCCTCTTGTGGTATTTTCCAGTCAGTCCAATTCTCTTTTTCAAGAACATGCTTCATGTGGTGTTTTCAGAGAAGTTCCGTTTGCAGCGTTTCACCAACAGCCGATCCTGTTCTCACGGAACTGGCCAGCGGCCCATTTGTCACATGCCCGTGCACGTTCATTAGTCACCAGGTAACTGAGTGCGGAGCTCTCCGCAGAAATCATGGCATTGTTTTAAAAGCTCTCCTGGACTTGCAGGCAAATAAATTAGGAGCTAAATGTCTTCATCTAATTCGCGAGACATACTGCCACGCATGGGGGGCCCTGTGGTGTTGCGGTGTTTTTCCAAATAAGCCCACCTCCTCTGCTGCTCTTTACTATTATAGAAGTGGCAGGACACCTGTGGGGGGGAATGTCCCCCTCTCACCCACTAACTCAGCTCATGGCGTCTGTGGCTGTTGTTTAATGTGGAGGAACTTTGCAGAGGTTTTGCCTTAAAAGTCCCACTACATCACACACACGCATCCAATGTCAAATCAACCTGGATCCTTCCCCCACTGTGCCCCCGTAGGAAAACGGAAAACGGTCTCCACCCGGTCACCTCCAATGTCTCAACCGGCCCCTCAGAGGGGCCACAGGTCCCCGGGGAGCCAGCTGTTTCTGTCCCTTTCAGCTGCATGCAACACAGCCCGATCTTCTGGAGCAGAGCCGACTGCTCCAGCCTCGAGTCAGCGCTGCAGACGTTCCCCTTGGCCCGCATCACAGTCACGGTCAACCACAGAGGCAGCTGCACCCGACGGGTGTCGGAGCTGGACATCAGATTCCCCACCAGACACGGGAGGCACCTCTTCCTCCCTCACCTGCTGAAGCGCTGCGTGGGCGGCATTACTAGAAAGACTTAGTGTGCGTCCTAGTCCCGCTTTCCACGTGGTGACAGACGACACGGGTGTGGGGGTCATCTCATGAGTGGCCGCTGAGGGGACCCCCTGAGCAGGGGTCCTCGCCCCTCCACTCATCAGTGGTTGAACGTCTGCACATGACGAAACTGGGAGACACGTGAATCGAACCAGAAGGACGGCAGGCAGACGAGACGCTGCGGCTGGGCGGGCAGGCGACGGCCCGGGGAACTTGAAGGGCAGGCCACACGCGGCGAGTGACAGACAGCCCACCGCTCAGCAGAAAACAAGACGCAGACGGTAAGTTGTCCAGTGTCAGAAAGAAATGAGCCATCGAGTCACGAGAAGACGCGGAGACCCTCGCACGGCGTCCCTGGGTGGGAGCAGCCCGTCCGAGGAGGCCACCCCTGTGGTTCCAGCTCCGGGACCTCCCGGAACAGGCGGAGCAGGGAGACAGGAGGGTCGGGGTGTCAGGGCAGGACGACGAGCAGGAGGAGCACAGAGGACGCTGCTCCGTGCGACACTGGACGGTGGACACACGTCATCACACGTGTCCAGACCCAGAGTGTGCAGCACCCGGAGTGACCCCGACAGGACCGTGGGCCCTGGGTGGTGATGTCTCCGCTTGACTCACCAGGTCTCACAAGTGCACCAGCTGGGGGGCGTTGGCCGTGAGGGAGGCCGTGTGGGGGCCATGGCGGGACACACAGAAAATCTGGCGCTTCCCTCTCAATCGTCCCGTGCGCCCAAAGAACTGTGATATGAAGTCAGGTGTGAGAGCAGCTCCAGGACTATTCCCGCTGATGTCGCATCTGCAGCTCCGCCCTGCTCCTGAGGCGGCAGAGCCCTGGCCACCCAGGACCGGGGCCCTCCCGGCACACGCCTCCCTCTGGCTCTGCCGGGCGGGTCCCAACAAGCAGACATGGTGGCAGGAGACCCAGGATGAGCCTGCAGGAGCTCTTTCCGCAGCTGCGTCACACGGACCAGGGACCTCTGTCCCCCACGAGCAGAAACAGTCAGCTTCTCTGGGATTAAGGAGAGGAGGCAGAGAGCGGAGTCAGCCGGGCGGTGAATGCTGGACAACTAGAACCGCGGACACCCATCACCGGCCCTGCCTCTGGTTCACCTGCGGGGGTGCCATTCAGAAGCGCATTTCGCCCTGCGGGGACCATCACTTCCAACAAAGGACAACGTATGAAAGCGTCTCCAGGTCGCCAAAGAAGGCATGTCCTCCTCACAGAGCCCCCTGTCCAGGACAAACACTCTCTGGAACTCCCACCGCTCTGGCGAAGACGGGGCCCTTCCTTCTCACCTCCTCGCTCCAGGGGTAGATCCAGGGCCCAGAGACAGGAAAGCGACGACGACGTCTGCTCTGTTCAGAAGGAAAGCTCTTGGGAGCTGCAGGCCTGGGGAACAATGCTGATGTTCATTCAGGTGGGAGAATCTCAGAGTTTTCTTTCAAATCACAAAGCGTTTCTTTCCAGGTAACTTAGTCCTTAAAGAAAACCTGACCAGAGGTCAGTGAAGCAATGTGTCCCCTCCTGATAAAGGAGATTCAGTTCCAGTTTGCCTCCTGGGCTTGCAATTCAGACTAAGAGTGGGGTGCAGAGAGAGCATTTTGCCCTCAATAGGTCGCATAATTTTCAGTGTGTCTTCCTCTTCGGTTTCAACAGTGGAGCAAGCCCCTCACACCTTCACTTTAGAAGGGCTCCCCTCGTCTCATGCTGGACAGCTGTGTTCAAATAGCCTTCAGCAAATCAGGGGCCGCTCGACTTTTCCCTTCTCAACAGCCCACAGCATTCTGTCTTCATGTCCCATGAGCCACTTGGCATAACCGTCCCAGGAACCTCTGTTCCTAATTCCCGGTGTGTTAGGTCCCAGATGCGTATCTTGCCCCCATTCAGTGAGTTAGGGAATGTTGTCACCATTTCACGGACGGGGGAACTGAGTCGCAGGGAGTTTCAATTACTTGTCCAGTATTACAAAGCAGTGTTAGACCTTTATAAGTCAGCGATGTACACCTCCACACACCACACACACACAATTCTCTCTCTTTGGTTTCACTTGCACATCATGTCATCATCCACATCCGCAGCTGGTGAAAGTAAGGAGCCGGGTGCTGAAAGCAACATCGGCTTCTCTTGTGCCCCTTAGAAGCATAATACTTCGGTGTCACGTCCCAAAGGTTTCATCCGCAAGTATTTTCTCTTGAATCCTTCAAGCGATGCGGCAGCCCCATGATACACTGTGTGCAAAGATTATTTCCATTTTATACATGAAAAAACTCAACTTTTCTTTACAGTTGACATATTGATCAATTCAAAGAGGCTGCTCTCAAGCTCAATGCTCCTTTTCTCTGTCTTGTTTGGATTCGTCTCACTCTGAAGTTTCCATGTTGCCTTTTGTACTAATAGGTCATCCAGGTGTCTCTGTTTTGCAGTCGTCCTATTGGTGTCACGTTGGAGGACAGGGCCCTACCCAGGACAAAGAGGAAGGGTTGCAGAAATTCTCCTGCTTCCTTCTGTAAAGGAATATGACCCATACATATGACCCATTGGTATGGATGTAGGTAGGCATGCATGAGTGCCTGCCTACGAAGCACTGGAAGACTGGAGAAAGCGCTTTTATTTTTATTTTTGTTCCCGACAGGTCCCAGATCTCAAACACTGATCCTTGGGCGCTGCATGGCTGATGCCCCAACCGAGCCACCAGGATGTACCATGTTCATATTTTTATTTTCTGTGTCCCTGCTGTGTCTCTGCACTAGAATTTAAACTTCATGCAAGAAGGACATTTATCTACTTCACCCGATTCACACACTGCTGGTTACCTCAGCGCCGTAACCGTGGCCAGTGTTTTCTGTATGCTCAAAAAGCTGACATGTATATATACTTGTATATATGTGTGTGTATATATATATGTATAAATGCACCTGTTTGTTGAACAAAGGGATAATTCACCTTATATAATAGTCATCCAATTAATCGCTCAACGGCACACATTCTGCGTCAACCATTTTTTTTCCAAGTATTTTATCCGTGTGCATTCCTGCTGAACTCAGTCTAAAGAGTCTGAACCTGGCATTTCAAACACTATTGGTAAGAGAAAGGAGAATTAATTAATAGTATCGGTAGGTAAGAAACTAAATTACAGGTGATGAAGAGTGATTTAGCTTTAAAGTATAGTCCGAAGAGGAAACTGTGTCCAAACTCAGAAAAATGTCATGCAATAATGATAACCAGAAAATACAACTGAAGGTCAGCTGCTCACAGCCACAGAAGGCCTGAAGACTGACGGTGTGACGCCTGGCTCCCTGTGAGGCCATTTGTTACGATGCCACAGATAAAAGTGACGCTATTCCAGCAGAAGCAGGGAATCACATCACACTGGGGAAAACAGCGAAACTGACTCTTAGGTGTCTCCCCAGATGGGATTTAAAAACACAGTATATCTGTTTTCCACGAATTTTGCTGGGTCCCACTTGCTAGAAGACGTCATCTGTGCAACACCAGAGAACATCAAAACCTGCAACTATTTTAAACAACAAAGGGATGCTGTCAAGTGAAGAGTCTCTCCAGAGGAAAACTCTTTATGCACATACACATCTCAGAGCATCTCAGGAGGAATATCAGGACGGGACACGGAAAGTGTCAACACAGCGTCACTGCTGCAAAGGCAGGAATTGACCTGACCTGACCCCAGACTCTGGACACGGGTCTGCAGGTCGCAGCAAAAGCTGCTGAAAGCAAGCACCGCACCTGGCCGGCGGCGTTTCCCGGCTGCAGGCCACAGTTCGGGGGCTGCCGGACGCGCTGCATTTCAGGAACTGAACACGACCTTGTGCTCAGCTTACAGGGAAGCTGATGCCGGCACGGCCTGGTGGGGCGGCGGTTCGGTCCGTCCCCGAGAAGTCCAGCCCTGGCTCGAGTCCCAAGTAGGGGGGCAACAACCAGCGTGAACAACTAGAGAAAAATAAAATAAAACAATAAAATGCTTCTTCCTCCTCCCTCTTCCTGCCCACCTGCCTTCGTTCCTGCTGCACCTTTTCTTTAAAAAGAAAAGTGAACAGATGCTCATTTACACCGGTCAGCCCACACGCACGTCTTCCTGCGGTCACCACGGGACTGTCCAGCAGCAGGAGCACCCGTCCCAGCCAGATGTCAGTATCTCATTCCATCTGCTGTGTCTAAGTACCTGAAATGCAAGGGGAGGACGGACACACGTCCTCCGCACGAGAGCCAAACGTGCACGTTCCGAGCCCTCCAGGGCGCGGGGCACAGCCCGGCTTTCCTAGGTGTGGGCCGCACAGTCCGACCCCTGCGAGAAGACAGGTTGCACAGGTGGGGTCACTCTACCGCGGGAAGCCGTGACTGTCACCCCCCACGGCCCGGAGCATTCACAGGAAGTCGTGTCGGCAGCCCCTGGATTTGATGAAACGGTCCTTTACCGCGTGTCTCCCTCCACCAAACACGTCATCCTGTGACGATCACGAGAAAAACACCAGACAAGTCTCAGCACGGAGACAGTCTACAAACACACGATTAGTTGTCCCCGGCACTGTCCAGGTCATCAAAACCAGAGGAGGTGTGAGGCCGGTATTAAGAGAAGGTGGAGCCGAGCTGAAGACCGATGATGCTCCGGAACAAGGAACGTCACGCGCGTCTGAGAAAGTGTGGTAAGTGCAGACGTTAGTTAACACTAAGGTCTCAGCGCAATTCGACGCCACAGGGACGATGCCATTCGAATGGCAGGTGCGAATAGCAGGACGTCACCAGTGCGTGGGCTGCATGGAGACACATGGCACCAGTGACGGTGGGGACAGCCTTGTCGCCATGAGTGGACAGTGCCCAGGCCCCCTGGATACGTGGATGGGCGGCTCTGAACGAGCCCACGCCGGGCGGGAGCTCAGCCCAGGCGGGAGGGCGGGGCTGTCTTCGGTCGCCTGACCCGGGAGGCCGTGTGGCCGGGGACCTCACTGCGGGAGCTGAGTGGGGAAGGGCTGGCAGCAGGCTCCCAGAGGGGCTCCTGCTTCAAACGTCAAGGCTGCACATGACAGTGACCAGGTCACGGCGTGGAGCACGGGACCTTTCTGGTCTGTACCGTCCCTACACAAATCTAAAGCTGTGAAAAAATGTACATGTCGTTTACAAAATCACGAGCTGTGATGACTGAGGAAACATCCAGTTCGGAGCAGCACATGCCTCAGAAGGCCGAGTCCCCCCCGAATCTGTCCCTGTAACTCAGTGGTCGCTGCTCCTGGGTTCGCGCAGCGTCAGCGACGGGCAGGCAGGTTCCGCCTGTCACAGGCCTTGGCTCTGGGTCCACATAAATCTGTTCTATTTCTGATAGGTCAGCTGTTAGCTGGGTGCCCCTGTCAAGTGACCGGTCTTGTCCGGGCCTCCACGATCTATTCCAGACAGCGGGTTTGACAGAGCAGCTACGTGATGAGCTGGGAGACATAACGTTCCGATAATCATCTCTCTCCATCTGTCTGCATCTCTTTCTTCTATTCAGCCCATGTCCCTATTTAAAAACACACACACGCCACTTACAACAACTTTCAGGTCTGTCTCACCCAGCTGCTTGCCCGACTCTGTGGACACTTGACTTCTTCATCTGCCTGCACGACGTGCAAGTCCAACTTGTCAATGTTTCCGAACAAGAATCCCTCCCCTCACTCGTCCTCACATGCTCTTTGCTGAGATCAGCTCTCATTTCATCAGCGGTTCACACGCACTGGGTGTCCCGGGACCCAGGTCACCTGTCAATCATTTCTTATTTCCAGCTGAACACACACTGCCCCCCTGGCCCCGAGCTAGGTTAGCACCTGTTTGCACAATTCCTCCTCCGATCCCTGCACACTGTGTGTGAGCTACAGTGTCACACGCGCTTCATTCCACTCTCAGAGGACTGGCAAGGAGGCGGACTCTGCTGTTTTGCTCCTGCGTTTCTTTCGTAGCCCTGGGCTGTCTTCGGACTTGGGCCGCATAACCTGCATTCGGTAAATCTGGTTAAGAAGAGCGGTTGGACTTCAAGGATGCTGGTGCCTTGCTAAAAACAACCGAGAGAGATACACAGGAATACTGAGTAGATACACTGTAGTATCTCCAGACAATGGAGTATCACTCAGTGCCAAAGTGAAATAAACCATCCAAGGAGGAAAGACAAGGAGGAAATGTCAATGAATTTACTAAGCAAAAAGTGACTCGGGAAAGACGCGCCGCAGGATGCCAGGCTGCGGGAGGCTGGAAAAGGCACAGCCGTGGAGACGGCGCAGCCTCAGCGTGTGCCCAAGTCGGGGCCGGCGGGAGGGGCGAACAGCAATGCCTGGGGCAGCGAAAGAACCCTGGAGGACACCCTCCCGATGGACACACGTCACAGTACACGTGTCCCCACCCACCGAAAGAACAGAGTGAGCTGGAAGGTGCGCAGCTGTAGGGGTGGCCTGTGTGTTTGTCCAAGGCAGCCAAGGCGCCACTCTGGTGGAGAAGTGGGTCATGCAGAAGGCGAGGCGTCCGGGAGGGAGGGGGAGACAGGGAATCTGCCTTCTGCCGGACTTTGTTGTGAGTTTAAAACTGCTCTAAAAACTCAAGTCTTCACAAAAAGGAAAAAAAAAAGACGTGGGTTTCAGATGGTCGATACCTCTGCATCTCTGCACACCCACCTGGGTATCTGTGAACTCTTGAGCTGACAGATACTTAAAACGTAATCACTGTCAGTTTGGCTCCAAGCCTCCCTGCTGCAAGATCCAATCTCACCAGCAACAGATGCATCGATGATAAGCTGTCAGATTCAAGCAAAAATTACAGCAGAGAGAGCAAGACAAGCCGGTTGGAAAATATAATTTTGTTTTTGTAGCTTCTTTTGTTTGCTGCAACTTATTGGGTCATTGTCGGCTGGTGCCGACGCCCAGCTGCTTCTCGCGGGGTCTCCCAAGCGGAAAATCTATCTACCTGAATGCGTTTCTCGAGGCCCAGAGGTAGCAGGCGCATCGACTCACCAGCCGGCGCCAGCCATTCTCGGACCTGTTCTCCAGGCGGCTTTGTGCCGCCCTTCGGAAACTGGGTCAAAACGAAGAGCACCCTCACCGGACACTTTCAGATGCTTTGTTTCCATGGAAATGCACGGCTACTGCATGGTGATACTGGTTTCTGAAACCGTCACTCACATTTCTGTAAAGAAAATCCTTAGAAGCATCCCCACAGTCCACTGCACGGAGGGTAGAAAGAGGTTCTTACCAGTGGTGGAGACAGGCTCTGTCACAGGTGGTGGAGACAGGCTCTGTCACAGGTGGTGGAGACAGGCTCTGTCACAGGTGGTGGAGACAGGCTCTGTCACAGGTGGTGGAGACAGGCTCTGTCACAGGTGGTGGAGACAGGCTCTGTCACAGGTGGTGGAGACAGGCTCTGTCACAGGTGGTGGAGACAGCTCTGTCACAGGGGTGCTCGGGAACGCCTCCCTTGTGCAAGATGCAGACAACTGGCTTCTACACACATTTTTACCAACTTTCCCTAACGGCCTAGAACTATCTTTCAGACGCGACGCATACAAACCATCTGATGACATCTCACGCTCCCCCTCAGAATATTCTCGAGAAGATACTCTGAGACCTACCGGCCAACATTCAGGTGACATGAAGCAATTACAAGAAAATAAAATTCCTCTATAGAATTCATTTCTACAGACATGAAATGATGGCAACTATTTTAAGTATGTGATACATATGTGTTTGGAAACATGATAAATTAGGTCATTTTAAGTACCCTTCTGGCAGGATACTATTTGTTCTAAAGACAACTTAACGTGATTCTGCATATTCACAATACAGAGGAAACATTTATGCAATTTATGACTATATACAGTGCCCTTATTCTTATACTTTAAGTCTATATTAATGATATTAATTAAATATATATACACATAGATACTTAACATTTCATTGTAATTCCCCATATCCTCTCTGAAATCCCAAGCAGAGGTGCCATTCACTTAGAGCAGCAGACTTTTCATGCAACTTAGGAACTTGGGGGAATCATTCCATGAAGTCTACTCTTATTCATTTCTAGTGATGAGGGAAGAAACTCCTAAAACAAGCTGACCTGGCAGAGGTCAAACTGCTGACTCATGTATGAAGGACCCCTGACCAAGAAGACGGCGAACGGAGAAAAAAAGTGGCTCCACAACGAAAGAGGATTGCAATAGTCTTGCCGAAGGTCTAAAGACCATTTTCCAGACAGCAATTTAGAATCTGTTTCCAAAGGAGTTGCAAGCATTTGCGTCCTTTTCTTCCTGAGCCTGAAGAAGACCGAGGGCAAGCTGGGGCCTGGGACGAGCGCTGGAGGAGTCAGAGAGCAAAAGGAGTAAATACTAAGAATGACAAAGAGGGTTTTAAAACCCCTCTTCTGGAGGCATTTGCTGTAGAAGCAAACCACGCACACGCTGACTGAGGAGTCGGCAGGGCCAGCGCAGTGACAATGGACGTGGGTGTCCTAAAGGTACAGGAAGAGGGGACAGAGAGCTTGGAAGAGATGACAGGAAAGCGTGACGGGCACCAGCAAGGGTCGACGGCAGGCAAGGGGCGAGACCTCACACCTCCTCCTAAGGATAACTTTCCATCTTCCAGAGAAGCACCCCGATGACATCACCTTTTCTGACACTGCTGCTCAGACAAGACGGTGATGTGTCATGACCACCCGCTGAAGGTTGAGAAACTGAGTAAGAGAAAAGGAATAACCACACAGAGAACGCAAAACCTCATACTGTCACGTGACAGAATGCCACTGTTTTGCCTACCTTTGTTCAGAGTGTGTGGCGTGTGTGAGACAGACAGAGACAGACAGAGAATTAGAAATGTACATCATTTTTTTTTAAAAGAAAAGGTGCAGGCAGGAATGAAGATGAGCAGGTGGGCAGGACGAGAGAGGAGGAAGAAGCACTACCCATTTAGTAGTTTGCTTGCTTCTTCCCCCGGCCCCAGGTCTTAAACTGGGGACCCTGGGATGGATACGGACTGTGCTCAGTGTACTAAACTGCTAGGCCACCACGGCGTGTCCATAGATGATGTTTAATAGCTGGCTTATTTCACCCTCTGGAGGTCCATACCAGTTCAACATCACAGAAAAAGAAGACTAGCTCAAATTTCAAATGCAGCGGAATCCCCAAGCTGGACAAACAACTATTTTAGGAATTCCATTATTCTATTAACTTGTCCCCCCTCTGCCTTCTTTATCTGTCTTCCACTTTCCTGGAGAACTTCTCTAGAAGCTGCCAGATTTTCCAGAAAGCAAGTCCTACCTCTCTGAATATTCTCACCAAATCTTTGAGTGGTCAGGAAGGGAACTCAGAGGAGGAACAGGTCACTATCTCTTTGTCCTCCTAGCCCAGCTCAGAAAGCTGGTCTCAGACAGAAGGGGGAGGAGGGTGAAGACCTGGGTGAGGGTGTGACCCGGGAGTATAAACTGAGATCCTGAGGTTAGCTGAAAAGGCCTCACCAAGAGTAGCTTGAAAGGAGGAGTAGTGGGAGAGGGGAGATGGCAGAACCAAACCCTCCAGGATGTTGGGTCTAACTGGAGTTCACTGAAGGGCCAGATTTATAAATGTATCCCAGAAGCATAAATCCTCCACCTGTCTCTTTATTTTCATGCTTATAAATATGTCTGGTCATATTTAAGATAATTTCCTTAATAGTGTATAAAGAAAACCTTATTAAAAACTTTAAAAAATCTAGCATTTGTTTTCCAGGTAGACTTCACATTGTAAAACTTAAATGATCAATAGTCCTTGAGTCTAAGCAAATACTGAGCCAGGAAGACAAGTCGTTATGAAAATTGGAATTCTACATGCAAACGACATCGTTGGGAATTTCATAAACCTGTGTTTTAACTGTGTTTTTGCTGGGTAATGTAATTGTCTATAGATTTTGTTTGTCCTTTCCTTGCTTAAAAAAATTAAGTTAAGGAAAAAGAAACATTGCAAAGCTCTTTAATACCGTAGAGATAGTCACGTCTGTCCACAGGCCCTGGCATTGCCGCTCTGAGATCACGCACTGCCAGGTTCAGGTGCAGATGGAGGTGCGGCCCCAGTCTGTCTGGGGCCAGGAGAAATCGAACCCGTGTAATGAGATGAGGCATGTGATGCTGAACTTTGCCGATCACAGCTGAGACCAGACCCACAGCTGGAGATGGAGCTTTGAAGATTCTGAGTCAGAGTTTGCAAATGCTAGAGACGGGTAGACACTCGGAGGGGACTGGTAGGGATTTGCTTGACAATGCTCAAGATATGTGGCATTTCTTCACTTTTCTACGTCAGCTTTATCTGTCTTCAAGTCCAGTTTTGCAGAGAAATGGGAAGTGCAGCCTCAGCCACCCCTCGGACCTTTCCCATCGCTCAGAGCCTAAGAGCAGCTCCACTGGGGACGGGGGTCACCAGGGACACCGGGTCCAGTGTCCAGAGCGTCCCAGCACAGTGCAGTCCCGTGGCAGGCACCTGTCGGCTGTAGGCTGAGCAGGGTCCTGCAGGAAGGACGCACTGCCCCTGTCCTCCAGGCCCTCGCTTTCACTAAGTGTTTATTTCATAGGCTTCATTATTCCTCTGTTTAAATATGTAACGAATCATTTAGTTCATTGTACATGTTGGTGAATTACAAAATGCATAACCACTTAATTAACGAGTTGAATTATGAAGGAAGAAACTCAGCCCGGTGGTGCCCACCCACCGCGCCAGGCAAGTGGGACCGGGAGATGGTGGCTGCCCAGTGTGAGTGCTGCTCGCAGGGTCCAGTCCACCAGTAGACAGTGCAGTGTCGGCAGGGACAGCCACACGCGGTTCTTTAACAAGCTTCCAGGCCATCTCTCGCCTCCTGAGTCCCCACGGGACAGAGAGTTTGCCATTTCCGTAGACGAGAGAGACCGTCAGGTCGAGGGAAGCAGGTCTACAGCATTAAACACGCAAACTTCGTTGGACCTGTACAGAGATTTTTAGACGGTAGAGATGCCAAAGCCCTTTCGGAAGAGTCTACTTGGCCCTCCCTCTCTCATCCATCCCCTTAACCGCCCCTTCTGTGACACGCCAGCACTGACACCCTGGCTCGTTCTGTCACCGAGGGACGAGGCAGTCAGTATGCCTTGGTTCTGGTGACTCGATTCTTTTGTTCCAAGTACGTTCTGTGCTAGGGATCCATCTCCTTTCACAGACCAATAGCTTGTTCTTTTTACCGACGTATAATTTTATGAAAAGCCCACAGCTTATTTCCTGTCAAGCGAGTCTCGAGCCATGTCTAGTTGGGAGGTCTTCCTAAAAAACCAAAACAACAAAACCCTGTTAGTGTCATTCTCATCCAGGTGTTGGGGGCATGAAGAGCCCTTGGTCCCTAGACAGGTGAGCCATCAGGTACGTCGCCAGCTCCGACGGTCCTGGTCTTGGGGAACCTCCACACTCTTGTAAAGTACCAAGTCCCCAAAGAGCTTCGATGTATGTGGATTAGACCTGCTATTTCACGTATTAAAACCCAAAGGCTCTGATTTCAAGTCTTCTGGAGACACACCCCAAAGTGGTATTACTGGAGCAGCTACGAGTCCTAACTTCAACTCTTGAGGACTGTCCGTAGCGGTTTCCAGAGCAGCTTCACCATTTCATATCCCCACCAAGAGATCTGATTGCTCTGCATCTCTGCTGAGCTTTCCGTTGGCTTTTCTGAGAGGAGCCATCGTAATAGGTCTAAGGTGATATCTCCTTGTTGGCTGGATTTCCATTCCCGATAGTGAAGCCGAGAATGTCCAAGCACCTGTTATCCATTTGTCTGCCTCCTTCTGTGGAAAAGCGTCCGTGTTCAAGTACCTTGCCTGTTTTGATTCACGTTATTACCAGCATGATGACGAGTGTGATCGTCATTACCACTGACATCGAATTACAGGAGTGGCTTGATCATCGCTCAGAAATGAGTCCCCGATCCGATATGTGACTCACCAGTATTTCCGCAGCCCGAAGACTGCTCCTTGCTCCGCTGGTCCTGCCGTTTGTCCAGACGCCCTGCAGGCCCCCGCCGGCGTCACCGCTTTTGGTCTTGCTCACCCCAAAATGTGTTAGCTCTTCTTACCAGAATAAACGAAAACGCTTTCTGGGTTAGGTAATAGGTTTATTATTATTCAAAAATACATAAATACTTGTTAAGTAGATAAAATGTTACATTTTCCTTTATTTTAAAATCACAACATACCAACCAGGGTTACAGACTTCACGCATGTCATGGAGTTGTATTTCAGGCCTTGTGCCGTCCATGCTGAGACTGCCCTCCTATTACTAGGATATGGTTTGGTAGTACAAACACGCAAACATATTTACTGAGCTCGACTTTAAAAATGAGAACACGATGTTTTACCTCCGAATAGACGTTAAAAGGAAAAAATACAAGTGAGAAAAGAAAAAGAAATGGACAGGAGAGTGCTTCATCCTCAGATTTCTGAAATGGATGAATTCAAGGGTGCTCATGATTTTAACAACTAATCAAATTATAAGCAGGTTTCAAGCATAAGAGCTGCTGGAAAATCATTAAAGGGAAGATGATATGCTCATTTCATGGGCTTCAAGACCTTCTTTCCCATCACTAACAGATTCTTTGTACTGGAACGCAGAATATATGAATATGGATAGAAATCACCTAGATGGTTTCCCTGTTTCAATCACTTTTGTTTTCTCCCTTTCCTTTCCTTTATGCTGCAGACAAAGGCCCGTGGTCAAGGTTGGAGGAGGGAGTGGTTTTCTTTCTGATCTCTGCTGAGTTTGATGCCTGATTTACCCTGGTCACGGGGTCACTGTCAGAGGACAGTGATCTCCAAGATCGTGGAAACACTGTCCACTGTAACGGATATTCATCATCGTCTGGATGGAGCCAGTTACAAACCAGCTAGCACCCTAACCCCTGGGTTTTGGCAATGTAATCATTTCTGGGGACAGGGGTGGGGGGAACACTGTCCAACTTCCTCAACTGCGTTTTAGAGTTTTCTGGTTTCTTCAAAGTGCACAGACCCGAAAAACAATACATAGAGGCAAGTAGCTAACTGTCACAGAAATTCTGTAACCACCTACTTATTGTTTTAAGAGGACGGAAAGAGGCAGGAATGAAGGTGAGCAGAGGCAGGCAAGGCAGAGAGAGAGGAGGAAGAAACGCTCTCAGGTATTCAGTCAGGTGTGTTCTGTGGTTCCTCCCTGGCAGGTCATGAACCTGGGTCCTCGGGATGCATGTGGACTGTGCCTCGGCAGCAGCCTTGAGGCCTGAGACACCCCGATACACCATAAATATTATTTTGGTTGACGTGGAGGTGATACGTGATGACTGCCTAGTGGTTATTTATGTGTCCTGAGTGTGACCACGTGGGGCACAGGGCTCCAGCTATGTTCTGAGACCAACGCAGCGCATCGTGCCTTCACAGGGGGAGGCATGTTTTTAGCCTCACTTCGTTTTCAGGAAAAAAAGTAATCACCATTCAACTAGATTTCACTGAAAAGTACTTCAATAAAAGTTTCCACATTTAAACATTGTGCAATTATGCAAAATATGCTTTTTTGCAGCGGGTCCTCCAGTAAAGCTAGGCCACCTATTCAAAATCCTCAGGGTTTGGGAAACTAAAATCAACGAGAGACAAGAGGAGAAAACTATCAAAATCATAGGAATTGTAACCTAAAAAGAACTTTCAAGACTGGGTAGGATAGGATTTACCTTTAAAGAAACATTTTATACGTAGTTGTGAATGTAGATGAATACTATGAAAATTTTCCTTTCTGGACAAATTTAAAGCAAGCCTTACATTATCTCTGACAAAAATAGTTCTCTGGTTAGTGGCATTAACAAAATAAAGCCTCTGTTTATAATAAAATAGTAAGTATATCCAATCTATGATAATCAAATTATAATAAATTTAAAAAAGAATTATGATTAAAATAAAATTGTGTAGTATAGATAACATGCTACATAATTTCATTCAATACATAATGACATACAACATATACGTGTTAAAGAGTGATAGTTATAGTTACATAAAATAATGTAAGTATCCAGGTCCATTAAAACCAAAACCATGGCGTCCACTTCGAAGCGTCTCTTTTTCGTAGGGCGGGGCCGTGTGAGCTGGTCACGGGAGCTGAGTCTCCTTCTCTCTCCAGCTTCCGCTCCCCCAGCTTCCACCTATGACTGCTGCCTCTCAGAAGTCACAGCAGGGGGCTGTTGGTGAGCTGGCCGCACCTTCTCTGGAACCAGTGGGTGTTTAAATTCGACTTTCCATGATGGAGTGTTTCCAAGAGTTGTATAGCAGCCGCCCCTTCTCCTAGCACGAGAAATCTCTTATCAGCAGCTCATCTGAAGCTAAAGATGTCTTCTCCTCCAGCTGGAAGCTATAGGTCAGTCTCTGGGAATCGGGGACCACTTCCAGCGTGCCACTGAGTTGTCTTCTTGGACAAAGTTGCACGGAGATTTGTTCCATGCCAAGCCCTCTGCCCTCCGCCCAACACAGCATTTGCACAGCCCACTGTCGGTGGCCCTTCCCTGCTCCAGGCTCAAAGAGCCCAGCTGACCACTCGCACAGCACAGCGTGGTGCCAAAGGCCTGCAGGCACCTCTCTGGACGTCCAGAGATGCCAGAAACACTCACAATCCCTCTCGACTCGGACGTTGTGAAACAGTGCCAACCAACCGTGAATTCAAAAATCTCTTCCCTTCTTCCTGGCTCCTCAAAATTATTTTATAGGCTGGAAATGGCAAATATTCCTTCTCCTTGGACCCATCAGACTTGACCTGGAAAGTGGCTCCAGTGTAACTGCTAAATATTGAAAGAATCAATGGTGACGAGTGTCGGAGGCGCAGGTAATAGTGACTGCCTGGGAGAGGAAATCGAAAGAGATAAAGTGCTTCTGAAAGTTTAGCTTGGAGGAGCCTCTTAGAGAGGACATGGCAGCTGCTTTGATTCCTCCACAGGATGGATGGCTGAGTTTGGTTTCCTCTCAAAGGAAGAGGTTCAAACAGATGGGCTGACCCGGGGAGACAGAAAGCCCACTTGACAGAGATATGAGAACGGAGCTTAAATACCACCTGCAGGCACACTACTGGAAGGTTTGAGATACCGGATTCAGTTTCAAACAAGGAAACATCTAGTCTTGTTACTGCTTCATTGATCCCAGAAAAAAATGCAATCACCTATTTATCATCTAGGACTAAGGGCAGGTTCACAGGAGAGAAAAACCTGCAATAAAGTGACATGATACAATATCACATTTCTTGCTCACACACATGCATTGAGCAGGATAGCAGGTTCCCAGGAGCTGGTGGAAATGGTGCTAACTCAGTGAGTCAGCGGCTCGGTCCCTCCTTCCCGCTGACGTGTGCTCAGTCAAGGACGACTTGCAACTCCGGACTGTCCACTGCAAACTCGTCCCCTGCATTCATGCTCCAGGCAGCTCAGCAGAGACACTGAGCAGGGCAGAGGGGAGGCAGCCATCTTTTAAGGAGGAATTTTTATACTTTTCCTTTCATGTTTTAGGTAAAACTCCCCATTTCTGTGTCACCAAATTGCCACCTGCCTGCGAGGGAGGGTAGGAAACGCGGGCGTCACTCTGGACAGTCAGGCGCCGACTGTGGCTGTCCAAGGGGAAGCAGCCAAGTTGACCAGGAGACTCTGGGCCCCACCTGAAGGAGAGTTGAGACTCTAGGCTCGACCTCTCAGATGAATTAAGGCTACAAGGGAAGCCCGTCACACTGCTCCACAGAGAACTTTCTGGAAACACCACAGGAACTGAGAAAAACTGACGCAGTGAGATAACAAGTCTGCTGAGCGATGATGGCGCCATGGGTTGAAGAAAGGGAATGATGCCAGTCAGACACAGGAGCTCCTTTCATCATCGACAAAGCAATAAAAATCCCACGAAGCCCATGAGCCACGTTTTCAAGGAAAATATGAACATCCACCCAGGAAGCACGAGGCACCGCCGCCAGGAAGACGGGCCACCAAAACTGGTGGAAAATGTGTGTTTATATTTCACCTGTGCATCAAGCAGAGAACTCTTCACTGAAATTACTTTTAGGGAGGACACCTCAGAATAAATGACTGACCGATCCAGGGAGAGGGGCAGGACTTTGCTGAGGACCAGGCGGAGCGACGCTGCTGGAGTGTGAGGAAGCTCTCCGGGGACACCACAATGGTAACCATTGTGGGCCTGGCGCCTGGCGTGTCTTCACAGCCTTAGTCTCTGGTCGGAAAGTTCTAGAAGATTCCAGAAAATGCCCAATGTGGGACCACTAACAAATGGATTCGGCTGTGATCGAAGGAGGACGTATGCAGTGTCGATGACTTGTATCCTGCCAGCTCCTCAGACTCCAAACGACAGAGGCTCATCAAAGAACCTCCGCTGACTCCTGGACACCGTTGTCACATAACCTGTCACTTGGAAGCCTCCACAGTTAATAAGCTGAAATTCAAACCAATTCTCACTCAAAATCCGTTTTGCTATTAGGACTCAAGTAACAAGATATACGACACGAACGCCTTGCATAGCACATTTAAGAAATACGATAACTGATCAAAAAAAAAAGAATGTGTGTCAGGGGCAGATATGCACTGGGAATTATGAAGGACTAGAAGCTTTGAGAGGAACTGCTACCCTGTTTCTGCTACAGGAGGGCGCCACATAGGAACACACAGCAGCTGTAGAAACCCCCACTCTTTCCGCACACACACCCACAAACAAGCATATTTCTGTGCTGTAAGGAGCCCTCACACAGGTGAAGAGAGGACTTGTTCATGTCTGTCTATCTGTATATCTACCTATCATTCATCCATCCATCCACACAAGTATGCATCCATCCGTCATCCATCCATCCACCACCCATCAATCCATCCATCCATCATCCATGCATCCATCCGTCATCCATCCATCCACCACCCATCAATCCATCCATCCATCATCCATGCATCCATCCGTCATCCATCCATCCACCACCCATCAATCCATCCATCCATCCATCATCCATGCATCCACTCATCCATCCACCTGTCCATCCACCCATCCATCATCTATCCATCCATTATCCATCATCCATCATCCACCCATCCATCCACCCAACCATCATCTATCCATCCATCCATCCATCCACCCACCTATCCACCCGTCCATCACCCATCCATCCACCCATCCATTATCCATCATCCATCATCCACCCATCCATCATCTATCCATCCACCATCCATCATCCATCCATCCATCTCTCTATCATCTAAAGAAGTACAGCGTAGAACAATGATAACAGAGCATTGACAGGGCTCCTGTCCCTTAGCAGAGCAGACCCTTCCAGGCCTAGTGTCACAGGTAAGTGACATCTAAAGAGACACTCTACCCTGCAGAGCCAGTGTTACCACACAACAAAATACATTGGTAAAATGAAGCAAAAGGAAGCATCTGGCAAGGATATCAGGCGTTTGTCTGGAAGACAGACCTGGGCTGCGCCCAAACACAGCCGGTCCTGACCAAGGAATGGTCCCAAGTGTGGCCCCAGGACCCAGCCAGCACTCCCCAACCTGGGACGCTTGGACTTGGCACCGGGCTCTGCCGCCCTGCGCCTCGCAAGCACCACAGAGCCTACGAGGTCGGTTATCCGGCCCCCCCGCAGGTGTCACTGGAGCAGCCGCCCAGCAGCTGCACGGGCACCGGCACCGGCAGGGGGTGCCTGCTCTGGAAACCCGAGTGCGGCTGTGTTTGGTTTAGCTCCGGGGCTGGGGGTCTCTGACCCAGCACAAAGCAGGGCATCGGGAGAAGGCGGCGGATCCAGACCCACGCCTAGTCCCGTGGGGACACGCACGTCTGCCCGGCTGTCTGCTCCCAGCTCCGAGCAGCGCTGGCCCACAGGCTGATTCGGAGCTCAGACGTTCTGTCCGCAGTGTGGGGCCTGTGGGCCAGACGTCCCCTGTCTCCTGTGCAGCAGGCAGCCAGCCCCTGACCAGCCTTGGGCTGCACCTGTGGAACCAGCAGGATGGAGGGAACATTCTAGAAAGGCTGACAGGCTGGTCACCACCCCTGCCTGTCTGCTGAAGGCCCATGTGTGTCTGCTTCTCCTACCCTGCCCTCGCCATCCAGTGTCCAGTGACTGGACACAGGGCCACAGCCGCACCGCTGGCTGCGCCTGGTAAACAGCCCGCGTTCCCAACCAGCCTCCTGTCCCCTCTGGGTGGCAGGTCCATGACCCAGGACCACTGGCCTCGTTGTCTGACACCTGAGGGTCACCTGTGCGGTGCTGTGTTGTGCAGGGTGGAGGCTGGGTTCCTGGAGGGCGAGGAGGCGGTGACCACCTGTGTCCCCCCATCATGAGCCCCTCATCTGTGTGACCTGGGAGCCGACAGAGGACACTGCATCCCAGGAGGTGGGTCACGGCACAGCCCCCACCCCAGCGAAACACTGAAGCACCAGAGAGCCTGGGCATTTCTTGCTCCAAACTGTCTCTGTTGTTCGATTCATCTCCTTGATGTCATTCATGAAGCCGTGCCTGTGACAAGACTGACATCAGCGACAGGGGAGGGCCGTGAAGTCACCCATGTCCACCAGCCCCACAGACTCAGACAGACGAAGGCTGAGAGATTATGTTCCCCCAGGCTCCTGCCCATCCTGCATGCACACACTCACACACGCGTGCAGACATGCACGCTCTTCCACATGCACATGCACATGTGTGCATGAACTTGCACACCAACATGTGTGTGCATCCCTGCACACCGATCTGAGCACGCACTGCACCGACCTGCACCCTGCACCCTGCACCCATGTGCCCTCTGCACACAGCTGCTGACCCGCAGGCCCTCTTGTGAAGTCAGGAATGAAAACCGAGACGAGGCTCAAACCCCAGACCATTTCAGGCCACAGGCCTCTCTTTGCTCTTCCGTCAAACTAGGGGCCAGGGGCCGTCACCATGTCTCCCGGGAGGACCCGTCTCCCACCCGGCCCGTGGGACATGCAGCCACCCCATCCAGGGCCACACCGCCCTCCTCACAGCAGGTGCCGCTGCGTCCCACAGACCCACGTAAATGCGGTGTCAGACGGGCAGCAAAGGCACCCTCGCGGGAAATGGACCCGAAGGCCCAAACTAAGCAGAGTCTAACTGAAGTCTCCACCACCGAGCCCGGACCCCAAGACCCGGGGAGAGTCTCCTCCTGGGAAGTCACGCTGCCACAATATCAAACCTGACTGCAGTGCATTTCGGTGTTTCTTTATATTATTATTAAAAAACGTGCATTGCCGATTGATTCAATGAGAAAAATCAAGATGTATTTTTCACTTCCGGTAAGTCTTGACCCTGATAACCTCAATCAATATTCCCCCTTTGGGGTAAAGGCAGCTAGATATGTATCTCTCAAGTCAGTCAGTTTTTCTAGAGAGTCAAATACTTTTTCTGCATGAATTTTCTATTTTAAATTCTACTCCTCTGTCTTCAAATTTATTAATCTGAACACTGCTTGGATTTACTTTTGTCCGACTGGTAAAAGCTTTCCATTCTAATCACTGCTAATGTACTCAATTAATTAAGTTCATGGGCACCTTTCTAATTGAGAGACTTTATTGCTCCACATTCAGAAATAACTAATTTTCATAAGAATGCATGGCAAGTTCTAAGGATTTCTCTGAAAATAAATGAGCACAATTTGTGTCACACGGGACTACATCGGGCCACCTTTAAGCGGACACAGACTTCCATCAAGGACAACGACTTAATAACAAAGCAGCGAAGACACACTTCGTGCGGGACTGGCATCTGAGTTTTGAAGAGCAGCTTCGCCTGTTTCTGGTGAGTGAATCAGGGAGCCCAGCACATCTGCTGCTGTTTCCTGTGTGGGTGTCCCCGGTTCTGAGACAGCCGGAGACACTCAGACACTCCCGTTCCGTGCAGGTAAGCTCTCAGGGGAGCTCGAGTCGGCACCCACCGGTTACAGGACGGTCCCCGGTCTCCTCAAGTCCGCCCACCCACGTGTGCTGTCTCACTGGAACGCGAATCCTCCCCAGGCGGGTGGCAGAGAACACGCGCTGTGCTGACCGTGCGCCCTCGTCGAGAAGACGCGCTGCCGCCCACATCTGAGGTCACGTCTGCTGAGACCCGTGAGAGTTCGGCAACCCGCCACGTGTCCACAGCAGGACCTTCCGTGAGTCTGTCTCCAGCGAGAAAATCGTCTGCCTGCGATGGGCAGCCACTGACAATGGCATCTCTTGAGCCTTCCAGGGGACAAGAGTGACGGATTTCAAGTGCAGTTATTCGGTTAATTTACAGTGAAACATGCAGACGTGGTGACCAGAGTCTGGGGTCTCCCCGCAGGTTCCCCGGGGACTCACCTTCCACGCACGTGCGCACACACTGTCTCCGCGGAGCCTGGACGCGCTTCAGGTGCCGTCCCAGCCACCGTCTGACTGGGTGGTGCCCGAACACCAGCTCTCCACGACAAGAGCCATCTCAACGTATTTATTGCTCTCAGACCCTGGCAGGTAATTCAGAAGTGGACCTGGCCATTCTCACGTCTTCATTTGAATTGAAAAGTGTTGGTAATACACTGAAATATCACAAAGGCGATCGTTTCTGAAGTGCAGGCCTGAGCACGTTCTAGGAGACTCGTTCCATCGCTGTAGAACATTCCCAGCGGTCTGTGAACGCCGGAGCACCCGAGGGTCACCGATGGCCTTCACGAACAGGGACCACCTCCCCGCCAGAGAAGACATGGTTTTGCTCCCTAGGACCTGGGGGAAAACCGCAATGAACACGGTGGAAAATGAACAGCGCGGTTTCCTCATCCCCCGTCTTCTGGTTTCTTTGTAAAGAAAAGGTGCAGCAGGGGCAAAGTGTGAGTGGGGGAAAGAGGAGGAAGAAGCATTAATCTATTGAGTTGTTCATCCGGGGCCCGAGGACAGAAACCTGGGTCCCTGACAGGTGTTCGGACGGTCCTGGCCACTTGACAGCAGAATCACCAGGGTGAGCCCCACCTCCCTCTTTAAAAACAAAACAAAACGAAATGAAAAAGCAAATAAACAGACAGCTGTTTTCTCATTAAATTTGTAGCTGTTTCCATTTAATCCACATACTTTTACCCTCATGTAACACATGTAATGCTTTAAAGCCATTGCGGATGACCTAACAATTACCTTTTAGAACTGTTTTTCTATTTCATGAGTCTACAAGGCTGTACAGCCAACAAACATGCACAAAGGCACACACGCACATGCAAACGCACTTGTGGCTGCAATGAGAGCTGCTGCCTTTGCAGACGGGTGTCAGCAAAGAGACTCTTTAGCACCTGAGTTTCACAAACTTGATTCCCTTAAAAAACATCCTCGCCAGGAGGCCTTCAAAACGCCGTCACCTGCCGGGCAGGGCTGTCATATGTCACTTCGAACACCGCTCAGTGCAGCTATAAAGACCTCTCCACGGGGTCCTGGGCGCAGCCTCTTCCAGGCTCCGTGGCAGGTGTGCTGTTTTTCCCGAGGAGCAAGGAGTATAATTTCTTGCAAATGCAAATCATAAAACAAACCTGTACTTTTTGGTCGCTAGAAGTTTGAAACCAAACTTAAAGACTGTCATTAAGACACTACTGTCTTCATTTCTCTCACTTTCTTCCTTTTTATCCTCTACTCTCTGTGTTTTTCTCCCCAATTCTTCTGCCCACATGTAGGCAGCTTCTTATTAGCTGGGCAGGGGGAGAAAGTGGCGCACATCAGCCCCCCAGCGCTGTCGGCGAGGTCTGGATTGTCAAGCGGACCCAGGAGAGCCCGTCACTTCGCTTAGGAGAACGTGTCACACTCCAGTCACCGCAGGGCCCTGCTGGCTGTCCCCGCCAGTCAACGCCTGCGGTTCCAGGCTCCTCCGATGTCATACTGATGATTCATTTACAAATGGAGCAAGATGGACCACAGTTAGATGATTTAGTCCTGGCTCCTTGGCTCCTTGGATAATGTTTATATTAATGACGGGCACGTTAAAACACTTCCAACTTGTTAAGCGTGAAAAGATAACGTACTGCAGGTGAGAGGAAGGAAATGAATCCCATACTCACCGAAGGGAAGCACTTCTTACGAGAATATGTAGAGAATTACAGGAGTTCAGCATCTACGGAATCAATAACGTCACCGAAATCCACCACCTCTACACTCAGGGTTCGTATTTTCACTGCGCCCCCAAACCAACTCTGACAATTCCCATAAAAGACTTCCTGCCTGAGCACAGAGTAAGGAGCTGACCCCTGAGAGCTGGAAGCCACCGTGGTCTTTCCGTGCCGGGCTTGCTAAGCAGTTAAGAGCAAGACAAGCAAATCATCACAAGAGAAAAGGAACAGAAAAAAGTCAGATCACAGCCACCTTTAAGAGTGAAAATGATTTTGGATGTTCATTCAACGCCTGAAAGTGAACTGAACGTTAAGGATGAATTTACCCTTAGGATGCAGGTTAGCGGACAACTAAATACTAACAAGCACCCTGGGCCTTCTTGGTGCCTTCAGAGAGGAGGCACCGACTCTGTGCAGCAAAAGCTGGCCTAACCGCCACTCCTTATTGATGGATTTTTCTGCTTTCAGCCTTTTATGCCGCTTAGCTAGGACGGGGCTAATTATTTTCCGATGTCTTGGGCCTGCACGATGACTTCTTTCAAAGCGCACTGATGGACAGTGTGTCTAAAGTCTTTGGAGCTGACAGACGAGAGTATTTATTCAATGGTCTGGAGGTTTTCAGCCGCTCGGCTTCTGTTATGCAGAATGGATCTTGCCTACTGCACATCTTCAATCCAGTGCCACAGGGGCTGGAGGAGAAAACAGGTCACACTGGCTTTGAGCCGATGTGACATTAAATTTCAAGAAAAAAACAAAACTAAACAACCAAAAAAACACCCCAAACAAGCAACCCTCACCACACAACTCCCTCAGAAATATCAACAAAACACTCCAGCTTTTCCTATCTGGCGCTCCTGAATGTCGACCCGTGTGCCTGTGCCGAGACTGTGGGAAAAGGCCTGCCGACCACCTCCAGCAACTATGAAGCAAAGCCACGCACGACACCTGCTGGAATGCAGCCAGCAGACAAAGAACTTCCCGCACTGGAAACCCCTTCCCCTAATTACATCCCTCTCTTCCCGCGTCGCTCTGGCCTAGATGAGCATGTTCTAACCGGAAACTGGGGCTCAGCTCTTTGAGGAAGAAATCCCAGCTGAGACCACGCGTGTAATAAACCTGCCTAAAATTCGTCCAAAGAGTGCTGGCTTGGTTTATCCTGAAAAACTGGAACATGACGACTTTTAAGGGAAGCCTGTTACAAACATTATTTAAAGTCATCTGGAGACAATATGGAAACACAGACAATGGGTCCTTCTTCACTCATCACTGAGGTTCTCATCCTGCACCTGACTCTGACCTGGACAGCTGGCGGGTGGAAGGCCCTGCTCTGACCGGCTGCTGGTGATGCGAGAGTCCCACCAGGCACCGCACACACGTTTTATCTGTCGAGGCTGCCCAGCGTGGCCTTGTGCAGACAATCGTTTCCTCGCACATGCTAATGGCATGTTATGTCTCTACCCTCACATGATTTCCACAAAGTCACATCAGTCAAGAGCTGGCCCATGTTTACTGCACGCCGCTGTTTATTTTAACAAACACCTGCAAGCTCTCCAGGAAGGAAGAGGACACGCCTTCCATTGTCCCCAACCCTCAGGCTCCAGGCAGGCATTTGGGTTTGTTTTCTTTATCCAGTTCACTATGAATGGACTGAGGAGCATCACCCTAGCCAGTGAGAGCAGCTCTTCAGCGGAGCTAATGGTGAGAAAGGGTTGACAGGGTCAGTCACGGAAAGTGGCTTCAATGTTGACACATTGCTAAATTTAGAAATCTTCCAGGCCTAGCTGCCTGCAAGTGCGCTGTTATCTTCCGCTTTCTTTGAAAGAAGCGTCTCTCCAGTCCTGCAGCTGAGTCCCGAGTCCCCTGGCATCTCTGCTTAGAAGAGAACCACTTTCTCAACCACAGGCAAGTCACTGGAAGGCCGTGGTCTCTACACTCAGGTTGCGTGTATGGGACACAGAGCCCAGCTAGGCGCCTGCTTAAATTAAATGAAAAGTCCAAAAGGAATGCTCTTGACAGGGGCAGATTTCTTCCCATTTGTAAATTTTGACTCATTAACATATGAAGTCACCCTTAAGTGTGGGTCTGGGGCTAAACAAAAGCATCACTTACCTCTGAGGGTGTGGTGTTCAATGGCAGAAAATGTTAGAACTTGAATCCTTTATATTTCAAAAGAGCTACCTAAAATTGTCAAGGTCACAGGATTACAAAGTGGAATGGGGACTGCCAGGCCTGGGTGTTTTAGTTTCAGTGTTTGAGTTTGAGTTTTGCAGGATTTTAATATTCTACAGGTCTGCTGCAGGACAATAAAAAAGTATTTAACACTTTAAATGGATACTAAAAAACAGTTAAGGTGGTAAATTTGTTTCTTTTACTACTACTAAAAACAAGATAAATAGGCACTAGGGATGCAGATAGCAGGGGAGTTAGCTGTGTGGTGTGGTGTATTTGAAAATCACCAACAGGGTAGATCTGAAAAGTCCTCATCACAGAATAAATTACTAATAACGTATGGCGATAAATGTTCATTAAACCTGTGGCATTGACCAATCACAATGCATACAAACGCTGAAGCGTTAAACTGGGTACCTGAAGCAGACAGGTATAGAGGTCAGTTCTGTCTCAATTTAGAAATAAATTGGTGTATGATATGCAGATGTGGACTTATAGCGACGCACGCCTTAAACTATATCAGGTTATGATGCAATGCTCTTTCAAAAATTTTTTTTAATTAAAAAGATTAGCTAAAAGAAGCAGATTGTGTGGTATGAAGCTCCCCCACTGAAATTAAGGTCAGAAAAGGCGATTCTCCTCTGAGCCCTGCTAACAGACCCTTTCATGGGCTATTTAAAGTTACCTGGTCCAGGTGTGCCCTGGTGGGGTAGCAGTTGGGTCATCCGCCTCTGAAGGAGCGCAGTCCACATATATCCCAGGGTAACAACCAATGTGAACAACTAAATAAAATAAAATGCTTCTTCCAACTCTCTTTCTGCCTGTCTGCCTACTCACCTTTATTCCTGCCTAAACCTTTCCTCTAAAAAAGCCAGAAAAGCAACCAGCTCTCATTCTCCTCATCTGTAGACTGTTAGAGTTTGATAGAAAGAACTCCTGAGGTAAGAATGGTGAGTCGGGTTTCAGTGTTTGCATCAGAAAGATGTGACTGGAGTATTTCTCAGGAGCCTGTTGGTCATCTGTGTGTCGTCTTTGTCTCATCGGACCTTCTGCCCATTTTCGGTTGAGCTGTTTGCTCACATATCCGCAGAGAACCGGTCAAAACCACCAGGAGATCTCAGTCCACACTGGTGGCGAGAACAGCTCCTGCCAGAAGACTGGGAACAGTGTTGACAAGGGTATGGAGGGAAAATCCTCTACCCTGCGGACGGGATGTGAATCACAAGCCTCTCAGGAAGGCAGCATGGAGACGCCTCAAAATTAAAAACGGAATTGCCATTCCATCTAGCAATTCCACTTCCATGCATATAGCCAGTGAATATAAAAACACCAATAGGTAAACACAGCGGCACCCCCATCTTCGCAGCAGCATAACCGCATGGAAACGGCCTGAATGGCTGTCAGCAGATGCGTGTGTTCCAGGGGACGGGTCCGGCCAGTGGAAAGCAACGGGCTTTCTCGGGGAAAGTTGAAAGGATTTTATTTAAGGCCGGCGGGCGCCCGTGGAGTGGTCTCCAAAGACGGGCGCCCTGAACAGGAGTGAGTTCCAGGTCTACAGGCAGGGGTGCCAGGGTGGGCGAGAGGAAGGCGGAGGCGGGTCTCTGGAATTTTTCCATTACTAGGTTTCTGTTCAGTGTGTGATAAGCAGGTCTACTGGTGGTTGTGATAAACACAACTTATTTACAGGTTGCGCTGGTGAGATAGTTCAGCGGAGGCTTATTTCCTGAGGCTTATTTCCTCCTCAAGTGGACACTGAAGATGTGGTCTCTATGCTCAGCTACTTAAAAAAAGATGAAATTGGGGCCCTTGTAATAACTTGGATGGAAGGTAAACTGATACACTAAGTGAACTTAATCTGGAAGAAAGGGTGCTGGAGGGCCACTCACTGGATGTGAAATACAAAGAAACAAAACAAAGGAAAGACACAAAGAAACTCCGACCTGGAGGCCAAGACGGCGGGTACCAGAGGGGCGTAGAGGAGCGGGAGAAGCCCCGGGAAGGTGAAACGGTGGCAGCGAGGACAGGAGAACCCGGCGGGTGGTGGGAGACGCACACCGGCTCAGGGGTGACTCCTCGCCTGAAATTCATGCAGTGCCGTAAACTAGTGACGCAGCCAGACAAATGTTCCCTGAGCACACAGACCGCTCACACCTGCAAACTGCGTTCACAGAGGTTATTTCATTCCAGGCCTTCCTTCGTTCGTTTTACAACCAAGTCCCACTTTTCCGGACTTGCAGGACCACAAAAACATGCTTTAAAATGAGTTTCCATTAAATTATAAAAATAAACATCGATGTTGACTTACCAGTTTAAAAAGAAAAGAAAAGAGAGGTGCTTCTTGGCAGGAACTCTTCGCATCACCACCTCCTCCCTAGAAGCCCTACGCACATGACATTTGTGATGCTTTCTTGTCACTGAGCCCTTGCTTAGAAGGGCCCCTGGGTTTATTGGTGGCATATTCCCATGTTTACTCATCATCCTAAACAAAAATAATCTGAGATGTAAAGTGACAAGAAACACAAAGCCCACCTTCATCACGGATAATAGCATATCGGATCGGGTTCTCACATTTCTCTGCAGCGAGGTAAAGCAGAAATGCAGCTTGACTCTTATTACAAGAGGCCCAGAGACTCACCCTGCACGCCCAGCGTCTCCCTGGCTGCTCACAGCTAGGAAATGAAGTTAGGACTTCAGATTAAAATAACGAGTAACTAAGCTTACTCTATATATTCAGCTGTACTTAGCGCATCTGTGTCAATGACACCTGGTTCCTCTCTAAAGAGATTGTAGTAACACTGGAGGAGGAAAGAAAAGGAAAGAAAAACGGTACAGTTAAGAAAAAGAAAATAAAAACGTTTTTAGACGGAGCCAAAAGCATAAAACCCCACAAACACAAGTCAACGTCTGATTCTGAGAACACACAGTGCAGAACTTGTGAAGCTCCGAGAACTTGTGAAGCTCCGAGAAGTTTTAAAATCCTGTTTTCTGACTCTTGACTGCGCGTCAGAAGTAGTTGCTGGACACACTCGCAAGGTTAGAAAGTACTCGAGCTTCACATCTTTTGCAATCTCGTCGGCTTGAGCGGCAGCACCAGGGTGAGCCAAGGCAGGAACTCAACCCGCACACACAGGGACCCCAGAAGAGTCCCGGAGCACAAGTTTGACAAATGCAAGGTGAGAAGGGCGCTTGTGTGGAGACATACGTCTCCGCCCGCATAAGTAAGTGTCCCTTTAGCACATTATCTTCTGAGATATAACAGCGTCACAGAAAACACCTGCGAGTGGGTCAGCAAGAGGCCACTCACAGGCCCCCTGACAACCCGAAGGGGCCCTGAGGCGCTGGCCACCGGAGACCTTTCCAGAACCAGCGGATCCAGACAACAGACAGACGGACAGATGTCCCTGGGGAGTAAGTAAGGGCTCAGGGCAGGCTGGTCGGGTCTGACCACCCTGTGGCCGGGAGAGCAGAACAGCTGGGACTGACTGAAGGGTGGCCTGACACCTCTGCTTCTGATGGGGCGCACGTGTGACCAAGGGTGAGGAAGGCCGGGCCTGCAGTGGACTTGGATCCTCCCAGCAACGGGCTGACCAATCACCACCCACCGTCTCAAGTGACTGACCAATCACCACCCACCGTCTCGAGTGACTGACCAATCACCACCCACAGTCTCGAGTGACTGACCAATCACCACCCACCATCTCAAATGACTGACCAATCACTACCCACTTTCTCAACTGAACCCCAAAAACCAGAGCAGAGATCCTAGGGAGGCAGTGCTTTACCAGGTGTCTCCTTACTTATTAAAGTAGCAAGGCTTTCTGTTGAAGGAAATGTTGCTTCCTATTTCCAGCTGCTCAGAACTGCAGACAGGTAGCTGGTCTGAGGTCACAAGGTCACCCGCCCCTCTGCCCTGGTGGGCTTTCTCCTTCTGGTTTAGCCCTCTGCGTGCACCACAGACGAGGGTCTCCAGCAAACCTCATCCTTTGAGGTCTCAATGGGCACAGCCCTGTCCCACACTGGAGAGCTCTGTCCTGGGCACTGGAAGAAGCCCCAAGGCAGCACCACCAGGTGGGCACCTGTGCTGGTGGAAAGGTGGTCTCCCGGCCCACCCAGTCCCTGGGGCATTGAAGCAGTGAGGCTGGGTGTGGGGAGTGGGGCCCTGGAATTGTGTGACGCCCTCATTTGTCTGTACCTCACATCCATGGTAACAGGAGTAACCCCGAGATCTCCAGCACGCCTGGGGGTGGGGTGTTTCCTCTTCTATCTGGGACAGCAGGTCCTGGCTTCTGTTTACTGGACTGATGAATCTCAAATATTCGTGATCACATCCTTCTTCCCTCCTGAATGCATTTTCTTATCCCTGTCAAGATAGAGAGGCTAAGAATTTCCCAACCCCTTAGTTCTATTTCCCTTTTGATTAACCTTTCGGTAACGGGGAGCAGCAAACCAGGACGCAGTGAGCCTGGCCCTCCAGCAAGACTGAGGAGCCCAGGCCATTTAATTAACCTATAATCTAGTCCCAGATAAAGCTGCCCAGAGAGACACAGGTCATGGATTGAACAGGTTTTCCTCGGGGCACTTCTGTGTGCCTGATGACGCAGCAGCACATCTGACCACAGTCTCCACCAACCCAGGGCCTGCAGGGTCCTCCGCATCCTCCCTGCCCCCTGGGTTTGTGCCTGTGACCCCTGCGCCCTTCACTGGGGGAAGAGGCTCAGAGACACAGATCGCCTGCCTCCTCCGATGGTCCATCTCCATCGCAAACCCCTCGCCTTCCATCCAGGTTCCTCCTCTGCAGCACTGGCCTTCAGGTGGTGAGCAGTGGACCTGGCCCAGTGAGCTCTCCATCTTTGTGTCACTTCTCTTCGCACATTTTAGCTTGCGCTTTCGGCGCGGGGCCTAGACATTTCTTCAAATATCGTTGCTCACAAATCCCGTCACTCGCAAGGTCTGCCTTCAACAAAACGCTCAGGCGCGAGAAGTCAGCCCAGTTCTTGGCCCCTTTCCATCACAGATGTTCTCTCCTCCAGTTCCCAACACCCGCTCCCGCTTCTGTCCGAGACCTCAGAAGGTGACCACACGTCACCGACAGCCCGTGTGTGACTGCTGGGCCTTCCTCGGTGTCTCTCCAGCGCCCGGCCGCCCGCCTCACGGGACTCACCCTCCCCGTCCGCCCTCACCACGCGGCCTGTTTCTGCCACACACACCTCCTCGCAGCCTCATCCAGACACCCACGACCCACTTCCAAAGCAGCTCTCGCACTCTGGGTGATGTGTTAGCAACAACTCACCTCTGAGCACCGCTTCTCTGTCTTAGCTGCTCAGGTCACCGTAACAAAGTGCCACAGACCCCAAGGCTTCTCAGCAGCAGACCTTTGTGCGCACAGGCTGAGGTCGCAGACCAGGGAGCTGTCGCCTTCTGCTGAGACCCGGGCACCCGCCTGGCCTGGGTTTCCTGCTGCGTCCTCACCACTGAGGGTCCCAGGGGCCTCTTCCCTGAGGGCTCTGCCTTAGCCCCTCCCAGGGGCCCATCTCCTCCCAGCACTGCCTGAGGACTGGGGAGGCTGGGCGGGTGGACAAGCATTCAGACGAGGTCATCTAAGATCTTCCAGGTGCCTTTGGAGTATTCAGAGATTGCTCACGCTGTGCACTGACCTGTGACGTGACAAAGGAGCTTTCCAAGCCACGTTCCGCCACATCCAGGCAGGAGTGACGCTGCTGCCACTTCGGGAGGCGACTTTCGGCATCAGGAGCTCTGAACGCTGCTTCGCGGTCACTGGGAACGACCACGGTCCTCTTGACACGGCCATGCTCCCCCGGTGATGCGCAGGAACTGGTTTAAGTGTTTCATCATCATGCGACAACATTTAAAAAATCTTTCTGAATGTCATACACCTCCAAGCTTTCACTGAGATCTGAGACCTAAATGGCCCTCGTTTCATGAAAAAGGAACTAAATTAGAAAGCTTTCTGGTTGGGCTGGAGTCCACCTGGATGGGAAGACATTTCTGTATCCTTCATTCTCCTGTAGAATCGGCCTGGCTGGTGTCTGCCAGCACCGTGGGTCCCAGTGGTTGGAAGACGGTCCGGGATTTCTTCTCTGTCACGCTGTCCCTGTGGGCAGCCCCTCCCTGGTGCTCCAGATTCTCCTGTGCGTGGAGTGGCCTGTTTCACCTTCCCGGCGTGGACAGCGCAGGCACCGGCCAGGAGCTCCCGCGGGAGAATTCTGAGGCCTCGTTGAGCTCAGGCGAAGCAGAGGCGGGAAGGGTCTCCGTTATGAAGAGGGCAGGCAGCTGGGCAAAGCTCCACCACCACCCGACCAGAAGGAGGACAGACTGTAGTTTCCCAGAACTGTGAGAGCCAGTACACGTCACTACTAATTCACCGCGAAATGTCTTATTTTCATGTGTTGTAATTAGCCGCTTACCAGGACTTGTAAGAAAACACGGCTTTGCTTTAGAAGTTCTGGCTTTATTTCAGTAGGAAGTCAAATACATTTCCTCAAAACAATCTTTGTTCTGTGTTAAAGCAATAAACAGGCTCCTATATTCAACTCGTGTTGTATCGTTTTCTTGGAGCCGCATTCCCTGTTCCATGTCCCCACCCTGCACCCAGCTCAGCGTTGTCGGAACTCGGAACAGAGAGGCGCAGGACAAGCCACCCCCAAAACAACGGTAGGGAATCGGAATATTCCACCCCAAAATACAATCGAAGGAAATTAGAACATTCCACCCCCACATACTACGGCAGGAAATCGGAATATTCTGCCCCTGATAAGACTGTAGGGAATCAGCTGCTCTTCCCCAAATGCCCCTTCGGTACAGTGATCACGTAGAGCTGGAGGCAGCAAATGGAAGGAAAGCTTTTCTCAGGTTCCCCTTATCGTGAGGACAGAGCCTCCGAGGGTCATTCCGTGGTCATAAATCTGCTCCTGGGAATTTCCTGCAGCAGGAAGGTTGATACTTGTCACAGAGGGCACATAGGACATGGGTCCCACACCCAGACAGACTTAATCATAAACCGTCGTCCCTACCTCCTGTTCTTCCAGGGGTCAATCATCTTTCCCAACGATCATTCAGGTCTCCGGGAGGCCTGCACCCTCTCCCCTTCCCCATGAAGAGGGAGTGTAACCCTGAGCTCTACGCACCTGGGGGAGCCGCCCGTTTTTCCAGGGTGTCTGTCGTGCCCACAGGGTTTAACGACGTAAGCCTGTTTGTTTCCAGCCTGTCCACCTGCCTTTCATTACAGAAGTCTCTGCTAAGAACTCAGAGGACGGAGGGAAAATGACCTTTCCTCTCCTACACAATAAAGAATGTTAGAAATGAACAATCATCAATACGCTTTGGCAGAGGCTCTGATATTTTGTGTTGCTGTTGGTTTAATGGGACAGTCACTATAAAAGAGGAAAGTTCTCTCTGCACCTTGATCGGCCCGCATGTCATCAGCACACGCAGGGCTGGAATGAAGCTCTGAGGCCCCCGGCTGCAAGTCTAAGAGATGGCGACTCCGGAGAGACAGAAGCGGTGTGGCAGGGCGCCCTGGCGTCTGCGAGCACAAGAGCGCTGTAAGTCCCCTGGGAAGTGGGCTTTGCTGCAGAAGGCTTGGAGACAAGCAGCATCAACCTCTGAGCCACTCTCCAGGACAGAACGCAGAGGGATCGTGTTCTCCGACGCCAACTGGTTGATTCTCATTCTCCGTCCCACCTGTGTCCAAAGCAGCTTGATGACAAAATGACTGACAGGCCGGAGAGAAGGGAGACTCAGGACAGTGGCCCAGTCTGAATGTGTTTAAGAGACCCGATACAGGTCTTGCAAACGTAACATGGACGATGGTGGAAAACAACGGTGAGTGAATGTTTGGCTTCAAGGTGAAGGTGAAAAACCAACATGACAAACTTCCAGAGAAGACTGATTCAGGCTAAGGTTTTTGGATGCTTGATGTCTACTTAAATACACAGAAAATAGGAACATTGAAATAGAATCGTAAACACTGTGAGCAGCTCCTGTCATCTGGCTGCTGCCTCCACCAATTCCTGGGGTCTCCACAGCGCTCCCCAGACAAAGCCCGAAGCAGTCGTAGGATTTGCTCTTAGATGAAGTGGTGACAGGTCGCTGTTCTAATTTCTGCGTCTAATTCACCGCATCAGGGCTGCTAACCGCAAAATCCACATCATTTGAAAACAATACTCCCTCGAAAGAACACTGGATTAATTAAAAAGTGAATAATACCATTAAAAATCTTTACTGCAGAATGTGTGGAGACTCGGGAGACACGATCAAGTGAGAACTCAGAGTTAGCATCTCTACTTAAATCATTTCAATCGGCCAATGGAGAAAAATACCAGCAAATCAAGACTTGTTCATAAGGACGGGCTGCAATAACTCAACAAACGAAACTGAAACAGGGTGAAGACAAGATTCAAATACAAATAAATCTGAAAACAGAAGAAAACTCTCACTAGGATTGATGAATCATTAAAATGAGGTGAAACAACAAATATAGCAAAGTTTTAAATGACAGAACCAAGAAATGGTGAATAAAATGAGCAGAACAAAAGTAAGAATAAAAGAATTTTATAAGGAGAAAAAGAGGGATCTGAAACAACAGAAACCATCAGATGTTGTTTGAAGTTGCATTGAAATGGACACTTCAAAATATTTGTACCCTTTTAACTCATATGAATGTTCATTTTAGGAGTGTGTATCTGTGTGTCTTTGTGGTGTGTGTGTCCTTCCGTGTGTGCGTGTGTGTGTGTGTGTGTGTGTGCACCAGCTTAGGAATGAAAATCATTTGTATCCCAGTTTCTGGCAAATTTGATCCCTACTTATCTTTGGATATTTTTAGCATTTCTCTAGGAGGCCTCAAGCGTTGCAGCTGCTTGCTGGCCGTGTGGCTGAAGCTGCTCCTGGAATAATGTCTGAAATGCCACCATTGAGGACAGGGGGCCCTGGGGGCAGATCCCCACCCAGAGGGGGCCTGATGGAGTCGTGGATGTGTGTGACCCAGGGAAGCGGTCACAGGGCTGGGTGAGCAGGAACGTGGACTCCTGGTCTGCACTGGGACGCTAGGAAGGACATCAGTAAGACACAGGGGTCAGTGTTTGAGCTCAACTGCCCACCCAAGCCCACCACAGTGGGGAGTGGAGAGAGCCTGTCTAGCTCCACAGGGCCCCGTCCATGCCACAGCTGCCCCATGGGGAGGAGGGTGACCTGGGAAAGCGACTGGCCTCAGGAAGGTCAGTTCTGGAAGCTGAGATCTGAAGGCTGGTCGCTGGCAGAATTCGCTGCCTCGCCGGGAAGGCATCCTGAATTCTCGACAGGCGTGAGGGAGCCAGCCACCATCGCTCCTACGGCATTCACCTCCATCTTTTCTGATGGCCCCTGGGCACATGCCCCTCTTCCCAGGGGGACGGAGGGGTAGGAGGGAGATGACCTGGCTCCACCCCTGTAGCCAGAACACACGTCCTTTCTCCAGCATCCTCTCTGGAGTCTCCCCCACTCTGCCGCAGCGGTGCTGGGCTGGGTGATAATGACAGCACTGGATTCCAGACCTCCAGTCAGGAGACTGCCAACGTGCTGGCAAACACACTCTTTCCAGGCAGGGGCCGCCTCTGTCCAGTGACCCTCAAAATCGGGCAAGAGGAGGTGGGTCCCCTCGTCTGCCGGCTTCATGGGCTAAGACGTAGACTTAATCTTCCGGATGAAGAAGGCGTAAGGACCCACAGCCGGGTTTCTGCAGAGGGAGGACCGGACAGCTGGCGCACAGGGGTTCAGGCCAGCGACATGGCCTGAGCGACGCTGTAGGGTGGATATGGGACAGCGTGTGTGTCGTGACTGCAGACCTGCACAGCAGACGTCTGTGCTCCGCAGGCCGGGGACACTGGTCAGCACGATGCAAGCACGAGGCTCAGTAACCGCCAGCGACGCGCCGCACACCCGCACGTCGTCACGACGGGGCGCCTGTCAAGGAGGCGCGGGGACCTGCACTTTTGGTTCAGTTCTCCTGTGAGAACGCTCCAGAACAACTAGGATTTAGCACATCGGTCTTGCCAAAGAAACGCCCCCCGGTTACCTGGGAGTTTGTGCGTTTAGCAGCCTGTCGAGTAATGAGCCCACCGGACGCCACCAGAACCAGGTTTCCCTCTGGGCCGTGTGTGAGGCCGGAAGGGAGCAACACTGCCCCAGGTAAAGAGCACAACAGCCTGGAGATGACAGAGCTCCCCGAGTGACGTAAGACAGACGCGCGAAGCTGGTGAACCCTTCGTGCCGTGACTGAGGGGCCGCTCCCCAGACACTTCCAGAACCATCCCAATGGACCTGCGCTGGAAGTTTCCTTCTCCGCGCTCGTCGTCGGTCATCACCAAACCTGAGCTGAACTCTACTGAAAAGGAAACAAGCCGTCCCATCTTTCTCTTTTTCAGCAGAAACACTGCACCACCGTCCCCTGGAGAACGAGGTCTGCATGAAGCCCACACAGAGGCGTGGTGACGAGTATCGCAGCAGCGGCTGCTCAGCCGACGTCTCCGTGCTCGAGCAGAGCTGCGGTTCTGCAATGTGTGAGCACCCGAGCGGCACGGCAACACCGGGAGAGAGAGCGAGGAGTCACCTAACGACGAGGACGCGAGGGCGGCAGTGACAGGCAGGGGACACTAGTGATGGCGGTGGGACCGCTTCCTCAGGGCGCATCCTTCCTCAGCACCCCGGCCCGCATGATTCCACGGGAAGCCAACACAGGTCTGTCCGCGCACAGGCCTGTTCGGCAAAGGAATAATGTTTCCTTACAGAAACACTGGCGTTCTTAAAGAAAAAGTTATAGGATTTCTGATTGCCGATACTCAGAATCACTACGTTTCAGAATATATACTCTGTATGACATGCAAATTCACTAGTGGTGCACAGGATAAATGACTCATAGGTAACGTTCGGTTTAGAAACAGGGGAAACAGCAGACGTGGTGATTAAGAAGCACTGCTAGGAAAGTAGGATTCTCAGGCAGACGAGCACCGAGCAGGTGAGGAGCTCAGGTGAAGGATGCGTGTGAGGGAGGAACGAGTCCAGATCTGCTCTGACCGCCCGAGATCTGAAATTCGCAGCAGGGTTTTGGCCGAAACACTTCATGAAATGTAAGTTAAAAAGAAGTTTTATTCCAACAGTATTCTCATGACTGCCTTTCTGACTTACTTCTCTTTTATAACTTGCCTCTCACCAGTGCCACAGCTACATGCCTTCGGAAACTGTTTCGCGTAAACACGACATTAAAGGCCCTGGTACACAGCGTGACTGGAGAATCACACAAGTGAGCAGACACGACCCGACCTCCACGAGCAGGCTCTTGCCGCCGCATCGCTCTGCGGACGCTCGGCGGAGTGGCCCGGGCAGGGACTCTGGACTCGAGCGTGTGCAGAGCGCCCTGGAACTCTGCCGGGGGTCTGGTATCTGCGAGCCAGTGTCCACCTTCCAAATGAATGTAGCGTTGGGAACAGAAGAGATCACATGAGTCGTACAAAATGTAAAAATATGAAAAAGAAACATTAAAAAATATGCAGAGAACATATCAGAAGCTCTCCTTCATGTACACAGTCTGGCTAAATAGACCTGGACAGAAATTTTGGTTCAGGAAGAGTGAACACAGGACACTCAGCTGAATCTGAATTTCAGATACTCAGTGAAAGACATGCAGTGTTCTTTCATGTATATCAAAGATCAAGTTTTACTTGGTGGCCTGCATTTTTATTTGCTAACAGTGGCATCTCTACTCTCAGATGACGTGGCTGCTCCCAAACCAGGACATTAAAGAGCAGCCCCGATTCTCCACTCCTCCAGGGGCCAGCCGCCAAAATTAGTTGATTACAACCTCTTCGGTCAACGTATCAGAAGATACAACACTAATAAATGTATGCAAACATAGCCACAGAGCCCTGAAACACATGAGGCAATGTCTGCCAGAATCAGAAGGAAGGAATCACTTATTCAGTGATATTTGCTATTTCCACATTGTGTCACTCTTATCATAATGGCTACTGATGCAGGGTGGGGTGAGCTGAGACTTGCTGATGAGATGCGGGTCCGTCCAGGAAGAGTTCGCGGAGAGAGTCGTTTGGCAGGAACACACAGCGAGTTTATTAAAAGCAGAACTAGATGGGTGAGGCAGCCTGCAGGGCTGGAAAGGGTGTGTGTGCAGGACGTAAGGTGCCTGCCTGCCTCTCCCGCAGGCAGAATGGATTCTGTCTGTATAGGAGGGTTAGGGGCTTGGCGTGATTGTTACCTGGAGGGAAACAGTGCAAGTATCTAGGGGTGTGTCCTAGACTCACGTGGCTAAGCTAAGACCCTTTGTCTTTGGGGGCCTGACTCTTGAGGTCCCAAGTCCTGCCAGTTAGTTTTCTGCTCAGACATCTGCATACTGCCCTGCAGATGTTAAGCTGTGCTGTCCCCGCAGCAACTACAACAGTATGATGCAAAATCAGGAGAGATAAAGCCACAGATCACGCAACAGGTCTAGCTGACAGCTGCAGAGCATCCGCCTAATAGGAGCAGAGCACAAACGCTGCTCGAGGGGCTGGGCTTCTCCAGCGCACAGAGCCCAGGCCATGCACAAGCCTGGCTGAAGTGAGAAGAGCCAGCCTAACAACGAGTGTGCTCTCTGACTCCAGGGGAATCCAATTTGAACTCAGCGATGAACGCAACTGAGGAACTATCTCAGCAGCGGTCAGTGAAGCCATCAGAGTTCCAACCAGCCCATGGATCAAAGACAGCAGCCCAAGAATTTTCAATATCTTACACTGAATAAATATGGAAACAGCACATATTAAATTCTGCGGAATGCAGCGCTCATTGTAAAGGCTAGGAAAGGAAAACAAGAAAGATCTAAAATCAAAGTTGTTCTACCTGATAATGAGGTAGAAAAGAGCAAATTGAATCCAATCGATGTATGTCTGGTGGGATGTCTCATGGGTGAGTCGACACAGCAAACCCACGGAATCTAACTTGAAACGGATCCATGTGGTTCACTGCACATTAAGCCACGCTGGTGTTTCTTTAGAAACCATCAATGAGGAGCCAAGTGAAGTAAGCAGAGATCACAATGAGGTCGCGGCGGCCCAGGAGCGAGGTTGCTCCGTGACGCTGTTCCCCTGGACTCAGGGTCCCCTCCCACGCCCCCCACCGGGGCCACAGATCTGCCCGCTGCCGCTTGCTCCCGGCCCCCCACGTGTCTCCTGTTTCACAAGCCTTCCCTCCTCGGTGGCTTATGCCGACGAGCTCCCCTCTCTGCTCCTCTTTATTTTGTAAGTGGAACGTCCATGCTTTTTCACGCAGAAGGTTTTGCTATCACTTGACTTAGAGCATCAAAGAGAAATTAACCTTATAAAAGCAGAAAAGCACAGAAGTGCAGAGTATCTGCAAATTCCCAAGGGACAGCTGGGTGGAAAGACTCATCCCTGTGGAGCGTATCTGGTAGCCTTTCTCGGCTCAGCTGGAGGGTGGCGATCAGTGAACGTGAACAGCTCGCCTCCATCCAGAGTTTCCAGTTACCGGATGACGGCGAGAACGGGGCGGTGGGCGGACACCTCACGCGTGGCACGGGCGCTGGTTTCTCCGCAGCGCGCCCGGCGACGCTGGCGCTCCGAGGCGATGCTCCTCCAGCGCAGTCTCCAGGGGAGTCTTCCAGGGGCTTCTGTGACCTTCTCGGAGGTAACACGTAAGTGCTTTGCATTCTCATGACACTTTTTTATGAATTGTAATTATACATCCATTTCATAGATGTGGAGACCAAAACTCAGAAAGTTTAAATATTGTTCTGACACAAGGCTAGAAAGAGTTGAGCTGGATTTTGAAATCCAATCGACCTGGTCCAATGCTCGGTTATAGGAGTCATTTAATGAAACACGTCTACATCATCAGGTACCTTCATTTTACATTTACTGCAAGACCACGCAACACAGGAGTCCCCAAGTCACTGCCGAAGTTTCCTCCATTCGCCGTGGAAAGCTGGCGTTCCGGGCAGATCCTAACTTATGTGAGACTGACCTGCACGCGCCCTTTGCCTTAAGCGGACCTCCTGGCACCTCTGGACCATTCCAGCTCTCGTGTCTCTGATGAAGAATGGGGTGAGCGAGGAGGAATAAAGCATTACAATAGATAGAGAGAGAGCACACAATCTGGAGAGAAAACATTAATAATAAAGCTAAATGCCACAGGGACTAGGATTCTGAATAGGATATGCGCAGCATTATCCACAAACGGAACATGGATTTATTCCAAGACAATACTTGCACACAGCAGGTGCCAATTTTATAGAATGAGTGAAATAATGAATAACTGAGACAAGAGAGAAAACACAAAGAAATGGTAGACCGCTGACTCAGGATATGAGTGATAATCTACAGACAGAGAAAAATGCCCCAAAATATTAGGTGGAGCTGGCTGGCCCTAGAGAGCTTATCCCTCAAGTTCGTGATCACGTTAATATGATGTTTTTTTCTTTCACAGACTCTGGAACTGAAAAGACATAAAAGCGCAGCCTAGACAGGTTGCAGATCTTGCACAGAAATGTGTAATTGAATCACTGGACCCCACAGCTGGCTCTGACCCTGGCATCCAAAGCACTCTTCTTGCCGTTCCTGTGAAAAATAACAGAGCGTCCCCTGCTCTGCCTCATCACCGCCCTGGACACTGTGGGGACTCCAGTGACAGGCAGGAGAGGGAACCAGGCCACCCCCGAGAGCAGCGGCCACAAACGTTAACCAGCCAAACCCCGTCAAAGAATCACAAACCTCCCGCAAAGCCCTGTTCATCTCAGGTCCTACTCTCGGGTACATGACACTCAGTTTCCAACAAAAGCTGGCAAAGCATAGCCAGCATGAAGAAAGAAACACAACCGGAAGACATTAAGCAGGTTTCAGAAGCACACTTCAATGTCATCGAGGCTTTTTTTAAAGGATCACACGTGAAATGTAAAAGCACACTGATTACTCTGCCAAGAGCCCTACCGTCAAAAGGAACCCTGGATAAAATGAGCAGAGATGGAAGCTCTAACAGAAACAAAAGGGAAGGGCCAATGGCAATCAGCACAGAAACAAAGATGCCTTCGCTCAGCTCTTCACTAGGTTAGATTTCACTTTCAAAAGATTGTCAGCAAGTGGAGAGTGGAGTGGAATAGCTTCATGCCTTAAAAATTAAACAAAAAGAAAAGCGAAGAAACAATCCAACATCTGGAATTCTAAACTGAAAGTATCATTCAAAATTGAAGGAAAAAAAATCAGGATTTTCTTCAGGCAAGCCCAAATGAGAGAATCCATTACCAGCAGACCTGCCCTGTGGAAAAAATGTCTCAGTTCAGGGAGAAGAAAAATGGTGTATTTGCTGAAATCCAGAAATTCAGGGTCGACGTGAAGACTGTTGGAGAAGGAATATGAAGGTACAACAAAATACAGTGTTTTTATTTTCAGCTGACCAAAACTATGTGTCCATTTAAAGCACCAGTCTACTAGGTATTACAGTCAGTTGACGTGTGAGATGAAGGACAGAAACATCATAAAGTACAGGAAGAGAAATTGGAACACTTTTTACAAGTTATCTGCACTAGGTATGAGCAGTACAAAGATATTTGAATGTGGCCTTTTATTAGTTTAAAATATATATTGCAAACTATAAGTCAACCATGAAAAAGAAGCTATAAAATAGAATCATAATGTGCTTAAATAAAACCAAAAGCATTAGGAAACCATGGGGAAACAAAAAGAAACAGAAAAAATGCAATGACTAGAAGAGTTACAGGCATCATAGATATTAGTCCAGTTATATCCATAATCACTTTAAAGGGAATGAGTGTAAATAAACCAAATTAACAGAGGGTTTCAAAGTGAATTAAAACACCACAAGATGCGACACTATTTTGCCTAAAAGAAATCCATTTTAAACATAAAGGCAAAGAGCAATTAAAAAAATTAGGGATGAAGAAAGACAAACCCTGATAACTCAACTCTTATTAAAATAAATCTGGAGTCAGTATATTATTTTTAGACAAAGAAAACTTTTAGAACAAGGAAAATGTATCAAGAACCTAGAGAGGCATTTTAGTGTGATAAAGGGATCATTTTTCCATGGTGACATAACAACCCTAAAAATGTATGCGTCTAATAATGGAGCATCAAAATTTATAAGGCAAAACTGAAAACTGAAGGAAGACAAACACTCCACTTCAGCTGGAGACTTCGATCATTTTCACAGCAGATCAGACAGGCAGAAGATCCGAGAAAGTGATGACCTGAGCAGCATTGTCAACTGACTTGATCTAATTAACACCTGAAGAAGACACCACCCAAACAGCTGCAGCCATGGGCTTCTCAGGAAGCATTTATGACTTACAGTCCATATTCTGGGCCCTAATACCCAGCTCAACCAATGGTATTTTGATAGAAATAATACAAAGCATTTTTTTCAGATCACAAGGGGAGTAAAGTACCAATTAACATCAGAAAGTGGAAAATTCCAAAACATTAAATGACACGTTTTAAAATAATGCCTGGATCAGAAAAGAAAGCTCAAGGCTACCTAACATTATTCTCAACTAAATGACATGGAAAAGACAGACAATCAGAATATGTGGAACGTAGCACTAAAACCCCAGTGGAGAGTACTCTTTCACAGCACTGAACACAGTGTTAGGAAAGGCAGGTCTAGATTATGGAATCCTAAATCTTCATCTAGAGAAACTAAGTGTGAACTCCCTTAGTTGATTTCCCTTTTGTAATGCAAGTACCTGACTTAAGTTTTGATGTCCAGGAGGCTGCTTCCCTGAGGATGAACTCAAACACTGCCCAGAGGAGGAGGTAACAGCCAGGCAGCCTCATCCCTACCCCACTGAGATACTCCTGTTGGGACTGATTTGGTTTTCTTTTCTTTTTTCCTTTGTCTTTGCCCCAGAGCTTTAAATTTCTGCTTTTATGATTTAAATTAGCTAGTAAAAAGTAAACCAGCAAATCCCTAAAATCTCCACCTTCAGCCTTAATAGAAACGAGACTCCAGGCCCATCCACAATCTCTGTCTGTCTGTCTGTCTGTCTGTCTGTCTGTCTCTGTGTCTCTCTCTCCCACCCCATCTCTGGCCCTGTGACCTCACTGGGGTCCAGATGGGCTATGCAATTTCCGGGTCTTGTAAATAATAAACCTCTATTCTTTCAAAGTTTCCTGATGGTTGTTGCTGAAGGAGAGCTTGCAAATGTCATAAGAACTAAGGGCCTATGGAGGCATAAGACTAGTTTAAAAAGGGAATTATGTCCGGGAAACTCACTTGGGGCTAAGTAAGTGGCCCCAGGCACTTCCAGCCATTCCTAGGATTATCAGTAGACTGAGCCCCACAAAGAAGAGTAACTAGAAAGAGAAGAGGCATTTAAGCCCAAAACAAACATAAGAAAATAAATCATACAAATTAGAGCAAAAATGTATGGAATTGAAAAACAGGAAAAGAAATAGAGAAAAGTCAACAAAACCAAAAGTTGGGGTTTTTTTTTGATTGAAAGAGGGGTTTTCACTACTGGTCCCTTGATGATGTAGAGCAATAAGGGATACTCTGAACCATGTGCCCACCAAGTTATTAGTGTAAATAAGATGCGCTAGCTCTTTGGAAGATGTAGACCTACCAGAACTCAAACAAGGAGAAACAGGTCATCTGGTTTGGCCTACATCTGAGAGAGACCAGGAAAAGCGTGGCAGACTTCTCCCCAGGACCCGTCTGTTGCGGGTTCGGTTCTGGACCGTGGAAAGCAGTGACCCAG
This sequence comes from Solenodon paradoxus, assembly GCA_004363575.1. Taxonomy (NCBI): domain Eukaryota; kingdom Metazoa; phylum Chordata; class Mammalia; order Eulipotyphla; family Solenodontidae; genus Solenodon; species Solenodon paradoxus. The sequence continues at coordinate 61,730 of RJWH01003845.1, read as the reverse complement.
AGAAACGCTGGGAATATCCCAAAAGAGTTTATTTTGGAATTCAAAGCGGGCTGACTCAGAAAAGGAGAAAGCCAGCCCTGGGGCCAGGGAGGTGGGGGAGGTTGGGGCTGGCCCTGCTGAGAGTCCAGAGGTATTGAGATGCTAATACACACATTAGCCAAGTGGAGGCGGAGCAGGATCTGAAGAGACAGAGAAGAGCACCTAGGACCTGCCTCTACGGCGCCTGGAAACAGAGACAAAGGCCAGTGGAGATTCCCACGGAAAAGCCACAGACACAGAGCTCCTAGCACACGGTGGTGTCACCTACGCCTTTCTGGGCGGCCTTGTCCTATCTCCGTCCAGCTGTGACTGACCCAGGTCCTCACTTCAAGTCCCAGCTGCGTTACTATAATTAAGCTGCTCCACACCTGAAGTCTTTAGCACCTGGCCCCACGGAGTTGCTGGGCAGCAGAGGGACAGCTCGACTGTGCGGGCTGCCCGACGGAAAGCCAAGGAGAAGGGGCGGTGCAACATGTGCATTGTGCGCCCCCGAGGCGTTTTCTGGACCCACCAAGAAAGAGACAGAAGACCGGTCCTCTGACGCCGCCGACCCCAGCTCATCCAAACTGCTGATCTCATGTACCCACTGAGGGAAGGACCCTGCAGCAGACGCTGGGCACACAGCAAAGTGACCTGCGCCCTCCAAGCTGACGCCCTGTGCACAGAAGCTGTCCCCTCTCTCCTCCTTCTCTTTCTCCCGTATCTAATCTCTCACCAAACTCTGAGGAATGTTTCAAACTGCAATTTCTGTTTGCTCGGGGTGTCCAAGTGGTGTGGCGGGGAGGGGGCTGACACACCGATGAGACGCTGGGCTCCTCCAGAAAGAATTCTGGGGAGAATTGCTCGGCAGGAACGCACAGCAAGTTTCTTAAAAGCAGAAATAACGAGCTGAAGTGCCCTTGGGGGGCTGGAAAGATTAAGACAATACACACGTGAGCATGTGAGGGACCTGAGCTGCCTGCCTCTCACACACGGGCAAGATGGATTCTGTACACACGAGGGTTAGGGGCTCTGGGGTGACCAGATGACCTGGAGGGAAACTGGGGGAGCATCCAGGGGTGTGTCCTGGGTGCAGCGGCTCAGCTGACATGCCCCCTTGGGGTCTCTTTCAGGTTTTGCCAGTTAGTCCACACCCCTGCCTTCTGCCCTGCAGATTTCAAGGGGTGCTGTCGGAGGGGGGGGCTTCACAAGTACCCCAAGGAAGCTAACAGACTCTTGGGGGTCGGAACATATTTACAAAGAAAATGAATCAATAACTAACATTCAGAAAATGAGTATCACACCTAAGTGACGTGGCTGGTGCGCTCCCCGGGACGTTAAAGGAAAACCAGGACACCGATTTCCCACCATTTCTGTCCTCAGTCTTCTAGAAAGAAGAGATGCTTATCAGTGTCACCGAATAGAGACCTCACAAGCCTACACAGACACAATTGACTTAATTTCTCTTTGACAAAGAACCAAAGGCAGGTCAATCCCAGGAGGGTAATGTTTTCAACCAGAGGTGCTGGTACAAGGGAGGATAAAATAACCCCACGGCGCCTGCAGCCTCCCCACCGATGAACTCAGAATGGATCGGGGCATAAATGCCCAACACAGCACTGCAAACATCCACAAGACAACAGAAAACCTGGACGGCCTTCGGTTTGGCGAAAGTTCTTTTATTTTAGGTTAAACGCAAATAGTGCGTCCTTTTATTTATCCAGTTTCAAATTTTACTGAAGGGATATTACATCACAACATCTGCATAGGAGGTCTTTCTTACCACCAACACTCCAGTTCTGTTCTTCACCACATAACTGAGCCCCTTTACTAGATTTGTCCCCCTCTATTCTGGTGATGACTTTTTAGAAAACCTCAAAGTACAATCCATGAAAGACAACATTGATAGGTTAAACTTTGTTAAGACTAAAATTTTCTGCTCTGTGGAATGCACTATTCATAGAGTTAAAAGCTATAAGCCAGTTATTTTCTCTTGGGATTTGAAAATGTAGGTCCACACAAAAACTTGCATACAGCTCTTTATAGTAATTTTATTTATGCCCATTAACAACTAAAAAAAAATCAAGGAGTCCTTCAGTTAGTCAATAAAAGAGACTGTGTTACAGTCATACGATTCAAATTATTCAGCAATAAAAAGGGGCGATCAAGTTGTGAAAACACCTGTATGACATCTTAAATGATCTAATTAATTCCATCCAAAAAGGTTACATGACTGTATGATTCCACTTACATGACTGACATCCTGAAAAAAAAAAAAATACAAAGAGGAAATTGTCAATGGTTTCTATGGATTTAGAAGCAATGAGGAGGGATAAGTAGGTGAAACAGGATTATTTTAATAGCAGTGAAATTATTCTGTTACCATAATTGTCATGGTGGATAGATGATGAGACATTTGTCAAAACTCTTATATCTTTATATATGCTAACATCACACTAATATATGCAAATTAAAATATCGGGCATTAAGAGGGCCCTGGAAAGAATGCAGAAAGTGATAAGAGAATTTATCCGTAGTACACCTGCATGAAACAACTCATAAGGGGTAGAGAAAAAGTGTTCATATATGTTAACTCTGGAAATGAACAGATTCTGTCCTCCAAAAGGCATTGGACATAAACACCATTTACAGTTGATAATGTTGTTTCCATGTGACTATAATTAACAATTCTCAAATTGCCAGACATGTATACTGGAACTGAAAAATTAAATTAATGAAATGCATGTGGAACATGAGAGTTAGGTTCTCATTTTCAGAGTGTGTGCTGATCGGAAAACAAGGAGAAGAGGCTAAAAATTTCATATGGAGATGTGTAAGAATTAGAGTCAGGGTGACCTAGTGCAGCAGCAGCTGGGTCCATCACCTCCAAAGGAGTAGACCACATACCCTGGGAGTTCAGCCCAGTCCAGGAGGAAGTGACCAGTGTGAACAACTAAATAAAAAATAAAATAAAGTACTTCTTCCTCTTCTCTCTTCCTGCCTGCCTACTTGCCTTCATTCCCGCCTGCACCTTTCCTTTAAAAAAAAAATATGAATCAATAGTATGAATTCATTTTTAGGTAAACAGAGCTACAGATGGTTACAAATAGAGCAATTTATAAATCTGTATATAAGAGGGTCAGTGTGGACATAGGTGACACTTTGCTGTGAACTGAGAAGACCTGAAATCAGTAGCACTCCCTTCACACTGAGCACACCGACCATCCAGGTCTTGTTTTCTAAAACCACGTCCTAATAAATTGAAACAGGGCTCCTCGGAGAATCAGCAACTCAAGGACTGATGCAGAAAACTCACAATATAGGTTGTGAACACCCTGTCATGCCCTGAAGCACGGAGAACTAAACAAACACGCGGGACAGAACTGATCACGCTCCACGAGGAAGTTATGTCCAAGAGACATGGGACCCAGGTGCAAGACCCCCACTAGCCACAGCCAGAATGATTTGACATTCACGACCCAAAGTGCAAAAAAAAAAAAGCAGCAGCAGCTCCCATGAGGAGCCCTTCTCATATTAATAAGTGACCTAATTAATCAATCTATCAGTTAACGTCGGAGAGGACAAGAATCTGTATTTGGAATATCAAGTACACTCTGCCTTAACGGAGATGGAGCAGAACTCTCCTTACGTCTGAGTTGTTAGTAGTATCTTCATCTCAGGAGCAGGGGTGGAAGGAATTCGGGAGGGTCCTTGTGGATAGAGATGTGACAAATGTGACTATGACCTCAGCGTGGTCCAGGTCAACACCACTGGTGATAATTCACGGGGGTGGCATGTTCCCATGACAAAATGAGATGAAAATGGCACTTCGCCTCTGAGGTCTTCCGCCCAAACACCCACAGCCTGGTCTAATGACGAGAAAACAGACAAACCTCGTCTGAGGGACATACAACGTCTGAGGAGTATCTGAGCAGCCCTCATCTAAAGGTCAAGGTCATTGACATCAGGGCAGGAAAACGCCCCCACAAGAAGCGCTAAGGCAGCCGGGCAACTGTGGTTGGAATTTACACGGGCTTCTGGAACAGGAGTACATTAGGCAAAATCTAAGGCCACCTTAGATAATAAAATGTGGAAGCTAGTTAACAAGAATACATTGTTACTAGCTGCTTAATTAGAACACAAAGACCTTATCAATGCGACATGTTCTTAACACAGGAAACTGGATGCTCTCTGACTATCTTTGCAATTTTCCTGTACTAAAAGCTGTTCTAAAAGTTTATTTGACCATATAACCCTAAATATATTTTCTTATAAAAATTAAGACCACCTGTTAAGTGGTAAGCACTAACTTCCAAATCTCTCTCTCTCCTCTGTCTCTCTCTCCCTCTCTCTCTGTCTCTTCTCTCTCCTCTCTCTCTCTTCCCCTCTCTTCCCCCTCCCTCTCTCTCTCTCTCACACACACACACGCACACACGCACGCATACATGCATACAAGCACGTGCACACATACACAATTATCTCAGTAATTGTGTTTAATTAACTGGGACACCAATCATGTTACTCTCCCAAGCATTTTGCAAATTGGAATGGCATCTGATCCTGTTAGAAAGCTCTTCCAGGCCCACTTTTCCAGCCTACCCACAGGCAGGGAATCTCTAGCAGCCTCCTCTATCTTTTCCGTATAATGGATTCTCTGATATCCCGTAAGGCTACTTGGGGCCAAGCTGAGATAACCCACTCAAATAATTACTCTTCTTAATGAGATCAAATGGCTTAGAATATTTAACAGTCTTAATTCCCTGGGGTGGATTAGATTTATCTTCAAGAACTATTCTGGAAAAAGTAAAGCTAACAGAGAGATAAAACGGTCAGTAGCTCCCTGTGCTTGTGAGAGTAAGTCTCGGAATAGAAGGCACCAGAAAGCTCAGTATTCGTGCTTCAAACCCAATTGCAGCGAACGCTCTCAGAACCCCTAGCCCACGAGAAGATAAACTCTTGAGCACAACTCAGGTTCAGCTGCCACAAGTGACTGGACAAAATTCCTGACTTTTGTTCACCTCTTAGAAACGGATCCGTTTACCAGGAGGACGAGGAGTTCCGTGATGGCACGTCACAGGTCTGCTGTCCTGCTGTCCTCGATTTATGTCTTCTGTCCAGAGTGTATCTGCTAGCTGCTCACCTGAAAACTACTAAATGCTTTGTTAAGACACAATGTAAACATGATTCCCCTGATTTAAACCATGCCCCCAGCTCCTCCCCGCAAAGTAGAAAGACTCGGACTCCATTTTCCCTCAAAATCCCTGCACCATCATCGTCTGAGCAACCCCAAAATGAGTTTCATGAACCGGTTACATAATCTCCCCTACAGATAAGAAGCCTAAAAAAATAAAAAATGTATGTATTTGTATGTCTGCGCTGTCTAGTCTGCATGACACACCAGAAGTGCAAAAGTAGGTGGCAGATAAATTAACGAAGGAAAAAAAGGAAGTATGGGCATGTGTATATGTGTTTTTTCTTGTCTACTTGTTACTCAGATATTTTTGCTAATGAAAGTATTATCTGTTATTCATTTTTTCTTTTTTTTTAAAGAAACGTGCAGGCAGAAATGAAAGCAAGTAGGCAGGCAGGAAGAGTGAAGAGGAAGGAGCATGAAACACTTTATTTTTATTTTGCAGAAACGCACATGGGTTGTTCCTCTCGGATCCGGGACACAAACCCCAGTCCTTGGGATGTGTGGCTACGCTCCTTCAGAGGCAGCTGACCTAACCACTACTCCACCAGGGCGCACCCCACTATTCACTCTGAACAGCAAAGGACACGATGCCTAATTTCTGCTCGAGTCCTCACCAGTTTTATCTGGCATTTCCATTTGTCTACCACACACACACGCACACACACACGATCACACATGCACACACACAAATGTCAACCAACCAATAAGCATAATGTCCTTGTCCTCACTGGTTCAGGGACCAGGCCGGGAAAGAGTGACTGTAACATCACCTGTCTCCCAGCATCCCAAACAATTCTATTGACTTGCTAATTCATCCGTTCTAGAAAGGATGAGATTCTGTCATATTTAATCTGCAGGCATTTAACCACAGATGTCTGAATGCGAGCAAAGCTTCTATTTCAATAAACTGCTATTAGAACCCATAATTCGAATGTCTTGCAGAGTTCATTAAATGTGATGTTTTAAACACTTCAAATCCCATTCTCACAAAGCTTTGACAAGAAAAATTCCTAAACCAAGTAAAAAGATATTTTTCATAAATGTCCCATTTATTTCAAATAATTTCGATTAAAAAATATATTCCAGTACAGCAGCATTTGGACATTTAGATTTCCTTATAATGTGACTTGATCTGTTTGCCTAACGTTTTATTAAATACTGTCTAGTATTTCAAAATAAATATTTATACAGCTTTCCTATAACATTCCACCTCAACTAAAAATATTACCATTAATCATAATATCCTTGGAAAATTTTAACTCTAAATCATTTTTAAAATACCAGTTATATTAAAATATTTCTACTATTATTTCTCAAACACATTCTAAAATCTCCATGACTTGTTCTAATTGTTAAATGAAAACAGGAATAAAGAAGGGATTTAATTAATCTTGATGTCAGTACATTTTGAAAGGATGTCTTTAAAGAAAATTTAGATATTATTAACCTAATCTCTCCTCAGTTTCTGGAATGACTAACTCTGAATGACACATACCTTTGGTTCAGTTAAATAATTAACATAATTTAACAAGCTGTGACATATTTTAACATCACTTTCATTTTAATGCGCGGTTTATCAACAACACAGTAAGGCAAGAGACACACCTTCCTACAGTGACCGTGATCTCGCAGAAACAGAAGGGGACTGATGCATGGCCGGGCACCAGCCGCGCTCCTGGGCGTGGGATGCCCACGTGCTTCTGCCGGGGTGTCCAGTGGGCACCACTGAGGATGGACCACCTCTCCCTTGCAGACAGTACAGGAAGCTCCTCCCTACAAAGACCCCCGTCCCATCAGAGAAGCGAGAATAACAGTCACTCACTGCAGAAGTGCTATGTCTGGTGTGGACTGTGAGATCTGATTCCTAAGCCAGTGACCGGCTTCCCGAGTGCAGATTCAGCCTCATTCCAAACATGCTACTTGAAGTGCTTTCAAGCAAGACAAACCAAGGACTTCGAGGTCAATAAAGAATAAAGAGAGGGCTGACACTTAGGAGCAAACGAATGTGTAATTTGCTACGGGACCATCATTGGCTTAAAGTGTGAGTATAGAACCATTAAAAACCCGAAACCCAAACCAAACCTCTGTACTGATGCTGTACCGATGAGGGAGAAAGTCCCTTTCAGGAGCCTTGAGTATAGATGTCATCTTAAAATTGTGTGCGCATGTGTGCGCGCGCGTGTGTGTGCATGTATGTGCACGTGTGTGCATGGTGTGTGTGCGCGTGTGCATGCACGTGTTTTCGTGTGTGCGTGCGTGCCTGTGTGCATCTGTGCGTGAGTGCGCATGTGTGTGCATGAGTGTGTGCGTGGTGCGTGTGTGTGTGCGTGTGCACGTGTGTGCCCCAGAATTCTGAAGTGGTTTTGGAATGATTACCTCCTATCTGTTCACAGTTACTATTGCTAGTTATTGGAGTTAATGTTGAATTTGTTTCTTATTCATGGTTCACTTATCTTTGTTTTTCTGTTTATAAAGTATCACGCATATGCTGATATTTAAATCATTAAAAATAGAAAACACCACATACAATTTTCAGCAAAGAAAGACTATATTTTTGCATCTTCCAAAGGATTCACTCAAGTTTTTTAGTGTATTAAAAATTACATTTGAGGCTTAAACGTTGAATGATATAAGATTTCTCTAGGGAAGACTAATGGATTAGGGGTAGCTTTTTCTAGGTGAATATGTCTTTTTAATAATTAAAGATACAAATTTAAGAGCCCATCTGTAAAAATAATTCGAAGGGATATTAGTCTAAATGCCAGAGTGTCTATCCCTCAATTTTACTATTAGTTCAAATTTAAAATATGTGACATCTTTGTTCTCACTTTAGACTTGGTATTAAAAGGCAGTAGCAGCCCGAAAGGCGAACAGGGAGAACACACTGGAACCTGTCATTCTAGGGCAGCCTAAATGACTTCCAAACAGCGGAGATGGCTGTCGGGTGGGCGAGGGAGCAAAGTCTCTGCCTTTTCCAGACTTAAATGAGCTCCCTGACAGCCCAGGCTTCCTCTGGTCGTCTGTGTGCTGGAGATACGGGCATCAGCCTTGGAAAGGATGAGTGGCCAAGAGATTTTAGAATAATTTATGCTAAAGCGATATCCCGCGACTGTCAGAGGAGCCGCCAAAAGTGATGTGAACTCACAGATATCAGACTCACACAGACCCGGGGCAGAAAACCATTCCCTTTCTCTACAGGGTTAGAAAAGGTCAACCCGTGACTGACAGGTGAGCACCTGCGTGTGCCTGGAGGCTCCACACCCCTGGCTTCCCATCTTCCCTCCCACAGAAATCCAATCCCACCTCTAGGAGCTAAAAAGACCTACGACTGATGCTGAGAAAAAGTTTGCTGATCATGATAATCAATTAGCAGTGTGTCTAAGTCTTCACTGCACTACAATTCAATGGAATGAATTTATCAGACTCTTCTCACCAGCTTGGGCCAAATAATCAGCACATTTTCGCGAGTGCTGAAGACCCATTTCTCTTCAGGGTTATTCACAGCTGACGAAGGATAAAAATGAAGGTAGGACTGGCTGAAAATTGTGCCTTTTAATATTCATGACAATGCCCCTGGACAAGTGAGACGGGATATATTTCAACGAATGATTGAGAACATTAGTTCAATCTTCAATTTTAAAACTCTTGAAAAAAAGCAAAACTGCATTCGCTCCACCTGGTCCATAGATGGGTGTACAGAGTGAGTTTAAGAAAAGCATTTTCTAAAATGAGCAGTGGAGGGGGAGACACAGTCTGTTCACTAGCTGGAACCCACATTCCTCGTCTCCACTGTCTCCCTGTTGTCAAATGCACATTTCCTGAGGCCCGCAGCTCACCCTTCACAGAGAAGGACGTGTCTTCAAGATGTTTCAAAATCCTGCTTAATGAATGTCTGATTTCTATCATGAGCTAAAAATTACTTAGTTACACCAAAATAAAGGATGATAAGGTATTTTTGAGATTACAACGCTTTTATTCTTGCCCTTGGCCTGGCCTTCCACCTCTTCAGTTGGAGAGTCTGTGTTTACAGCAAATGCTGAGTCTACACCTGGAGCGGGGACCGTGGCCCCGGGGGTCAGTGACAGATACAGACACAGCCTTGCCGTTTGCTGGTGTTCACATCAGCTGGCCCTGACCGGCCCTTCCTCTCTCAAGTGCCCAGGCTGGAGGGACCGATCACATGGTTACTTCCCTAGATCACGGTTGGTGAAAGTTGAAACCCAAAGGTAAGAGTATCCAGCCTTGCAGGACACGGCCCTAAAAGATGGCTCCTCCAGCTACGACAGCAAAACCATGGGCTTTAGTTACAGGACCAGGAGCAGTTCTAATTCTTCTACGACAAGTTGTTTCCCAATAGTAAGGGGCCTCTCCGCTTCCCAGCTTTCTTGCAGAATACATGAAGAGGCTGAGCTGAAAAAAAGGAAGTCCAAAGGATTGCATGTGGAATATGGACTGTAACCATGGGTTCTTTTGAGAGAAAGTCAGCCTTGGAAAATATGGGACAAAGTGCCAATAAGAGTGAACTTTTTTCCTCTTCTAGAACAAACATCGCTATTGAATTTACTCCATGTTGCCTCAGGGAATGGGATGTGTCCAGTGTTAGAAGCCAGCCTAAAGAAACAAATTCTTCACGGAGACCTTGGCTTCAGGAACATTCCCCAGAAAAGACCACCTGGAGACTGAGGTTTGTTCCATCGCTCAGATTTCAAATTCAGCAGAAAAATGTCTCCCTAGATTATTGAACAAAATTTCAACCACCCAGCTTTTTCATTACTTCATATGTTTTCTTCCATCTTTCAAAATCTCAAGCTAATCAAAACCCACCGTGCTTCAGCCTTTTAACTTTTAACAAAGCTCAGACTCCGTGCAGACATGGTTGACAGAGACATTATCATAACTAGCCTGACCTCAGGGTCTCCGGTGTCTGATCAAATACTGGATGCACAAATATTTTGCAAAACATAATAGAAAGTATGTGTTTCCCTTGAAAAATCTTACACATCTACTAAACTTTCCAATGGCTTTGATAAAATATTGTTTAATCGGAAATGCCTATATGTTTAATCGGAAATGCCTATATATTCGATTAAGAACCATGAATGGTTACTTAGGAAAACAGTGTATCTGATAGTCAAAAAAATCTCACAAAACATGGACTATATACACACAAAGCCATGATAATAAAAACAACTATCTCTATTTTTCCATAGGAAAAGCTGATATTCCTTCTGATGTCTTCATGGTCCCCAGCACAGAAGTGAATCTTTGCCTATTTTCACTGAGAAAAACATGACCCTCAGTCCCCTGTCACTATCAGTATCAACACATGTGCTTGAACTAGGCTGACCATACATACCATTTTAAATGGATAGCACCTTTTTTTCATATTTTGCACACATGCCGCCACTTTAATCAGCCATTTTTGATAAAACAGGGACGTCTTTAACATGGGGAGTTGAGTTGCTCTGGGCCCAGTCTGTGAGGGGGCCCACAAGCAGCTGCTCCTTTTGCCCCATATTAAAGATGGCCCTTGCCAGTGCTGACTGAGACGGGTCTCGGATGCTACTGTTGTTCCTAATGATAGTCCTATTTTAGCTCGATCATAACTGACAATGCAGGAACTTCCCCGTTCCCTAACACCAGCATCTGCCATTTTCTGACCGAAAAAAAATTGTAACTTAGGTCTCATTTTTTCTTTTCTGATTACTATTGGTTGCATTGTCTCTCTAATTTTATCCTAACTTTACAATTTTCTATTGAGATTTCGATTTACAGCATTTCCTTGCAAATTAATTTCTTTTTGGTACCTAATACTACAACATCTTCTTATCTATTACTATGATTAACTTTGTATCTATAACCAATTATTGAACAGAAATCCTTAGATGTATTCAGATCGCTAAACTATTCTCTTTTTTTTAAAAGGAAGGAAGCAGTCAGGAATGAGGAATGAAGGCAGGCAGGCAGGAAGGAATGGAGAGGAGGAAGAAGCATTTTTATTTACTTATTTGTTCACTTCAGTCGCTCCTCCTAGCCACGGGCCACAAACTTGGGTCCTTTTAGCTTTACATGGACTATTCTAGAGCTGCAGACTTAACACCTAAGCCCTCATGGCACACCGAGGCTATTTCTATTGATTTAAATTCTTTTTTCTCTCTCTAAAGGAAAGGTGCGGGTAGGAATGAAGCTGAGTAGGCAAGCCAGCAGGAAGAGAGGAGGAAGAAGCATTTTAATTTTATTTAGCTGTTGACTTTGATTGTTCCCCAGGCCCAGATTATGAACCCATGAACTTAGGATGTAATGGACGTAACCGCTACTCCATTAGAGTAAACCGATGTCAGTTTTTTTAAGGATATAAAATTCATCCTTACCAAAGGGTTATAAAGACATTTTCCTACTTTTTCATTTATTAGTTTAAGATTTTTAGATATATGAATTTTGGCCATGCATTCATTGGGGCTTATATTGAATATGTATGCTGTAGGGATTGTTTTTCAAAAAGTACATAATGAGCTAGTTTGTCCAAAATATGCCATGTCGTTCTTCTTTCCTTCAAAAATTTGGTTTGTCATTTGAGTTATATACCAAGTTTGCATCTATTCCTGCTCATTCATTAACTTATTTTTTTCTGTTTCTGTAAATTACTACGTACTGTTTTTATTTTAATCTTTAGTGGAGTGATTTTCTCCACTTTGGCCTGTTTTTCAGATTTTCTTAAATCTTGGGTATTTTAGGGAATAGAAAGTAGAAAAATATCAAAGATAGGATTGTATAGAAAACTTGCTATCATTTTTCAACTTCCTTAAGAAAATTCATTACAGAAATTTTCATTCAAATAGCACAGAATTTAGAAATTAATAGGAATATAATTGCTCATATGTATTCAGATTATTTCCAATATCCTTTAAGCAGAATTACAATTTTTCTCCCATAAAGGTCTAGGGAATAACTTATGATGTCAATTTCTACCTTAAGTGATTTTATTAAGGGTTTATTTTTTTGTCTTATTTTTTCCCTGGACCGCTAATAATATATGTGTATATATGTATTTGTGTAGATATATATTCACAAACATAAATATATTTATAAATGGATTATATATGTGACATCTTAACTAGTTTTAGTTTTTCAATAGTTTCTCTCTTAATATTTTGCTATTTATAATGATTACAAAATTAGATAACCATGTCCTCTCCTCTGTAAATTATGAAATTTCTTCCTCTGTTCCAAGTTTCTAATTTTTAATTCTTGTTTGTATCTTATTATGTTGCTTAGGACCTCTGGTTCTGTGTTGAATATTTTTTCTTGTCCTTAAACTTGCATTCTTGACTTGTTCTTGGAAATTTCAAGACCTGGTGAGTCTAAAACTGCTGTATTAAATATGCTTTTTTTGCCGGATGTTGTAGAGGTCGTTAAACAGCTCTTTCCTTTTTAATTCCTGAGACTCTTGTCATTTATAATGAACTGTATCAGATTCTACTTCCAAAGGCACGGAGAGGGTTTTTACTAGTCCTTTATCCCATAATATGGTGAGTCACCTTGCAGCATTAAACTTCAGGGTTTAATTCCACTTAATTCTTGGAAGCACCTATTCGTAATCTTTCTGTCTGATTATTTAAATCACTTTTCCCCCTGCCAGTTATAAGTCTGTTATTGTCAGAGGTTGTTTTGAATTCTTCTCAGTGCTTGAAATCCCAGAAGAAGGAACAGGGAGGAACAGGACACCCTCAGCCTATTGTGCGTTTTTTCTTCCTGAATCTCTTCTTTGCATGAGTGAGCTAGTCTAGTCGTTCAAATTATTAAACTCTGTCCCTGGACAGAAAATGCACCTTGTGGCCATTCAGTCCCGCTTGTTTAGCAAACGAAGGCCCTGTAGCAAGTTTCTAAGTCCTCACTAGCTGTGAGTATTATCTTTTCACTCCAATCCTGAGGACAGCTCAGGAATAATTGTTTGCCAAGAAGCAATTGGAAAATTGTGACTTCTAAATTGGCTATTTCTATGCAAAGTGTTTTGGCCTCTTTAGGAGGTGCTGTATTAGGACTTTCTAATTAACTTCAATTTGCAAATTTGAGTTGACTCTAATTTGCAAATTCTATGTATTAATGCGAGTCAAGAATAGTTAATATTAAGTGCGGTCTAATCAGGTTACAAAAATAACAGGAGAATCATCAGTTTGGTTTATTCGTGCAGAGAACACTTGGCCCAGGGCGGTCTCAGCACACCAGTCAGAGAACACACTCGCTCAGGGAGAAGCTGCTCTGAAGAGGCTGTTCCATAAGGTTTACAGAGGTCCGCGCGGTGGACCCGCGAGTGACGGGGACACTGTGAGCACATCGGCGGTATTTTAGCTCTAGTCTTTCTACATGAGAGGCTGCAGGTCTTCTATTTCTATTAATAAAATACCAGCTTGTTTTTTTCATCTAACACATTTTGTCCATTTAAATAGCACGACTTTCTAGGGTAACAGGACTTGCCAGCCTTTGTTTATTGACTGGCTAATATCTGTTAGTGACAGGGCTGGGAACGGAGCAGCAGAAAAGATTTCATTTTGTGCTCAGTTTTTGATGTTTTTATTGCCTGTACTGGATTATAAAATCGTTGAACGCCGAGATGAGGCTCTTTAATCTCGATTTGACTCTGGGCTTATCTGCGGCCCGTGGCAGCGAAGGAGCGGGGCGCACGCACACGGTGCCTGTGCCGGACGGGTGCCTGTGCCGGACGGGTGCAGGGCCTGAGGATGAAGGAAACATAAAGAGCACACTGTTGTGGGCAATTGGTGGATGAGCGATAACCAGAGCAATTAAGAAAGCCAGACGCCACGTCTACAGAAAGGCAAACATTAAAAACACATTTCCTATGAGATTTCATTTTTTCCTGAATAGATTTCAATTCCTTAATTTCAAGCTCCCATCCAAGTGTCCAATTCTATTGACTAACGGACAGTGTAAAGAGACTGTGGAGTTACAACACGATTTGGCTGCATGACAGAGTTTCCTAGGTTTATGTCGAGTGTTCACACGTCAACATTCTCCGCAGTCAATCGCCCTGAGGATTTTAATTAGTTGGAAGACTGGTCAGCATGTCAAGAACACTATATGGCCAGTCCACCCTGGAGTGAAATAAAAATAATTTTTTCCACTTTTACTCAGGTCGGAGTGGGAAAAGAAACGAATCTTAGTAAGCGAGCGAATGTTGCTAGTGTCGTTTTAGAAACAAGAGCGCTCTGGAAATAAATAGGAAACCATCCCAGAAACCCATCTCAGAGAGTGTTCTCGCGTCCAGATTCGCAGCGCCCTCTCCTGGAGGGCAGCCGCCACGGCAGCTGTCGTTAGCGGGTGCAGTCACTTTGCTAAGCATTTGCTAATTTAACAAAAGACTGGAAAATGTCCTCAGAGGCTGCACGGTGTCGTCCAGCAGGAGGGCTGCTCTGAACAGAGGTGGAGTGAGGTGGATGCATCAGGGAAACAGGCAGCTCTCGGGATCACACGCTGCGCGCTGGGTCTGCAGACCGCTGACCCAGAAGAAGGACATCGGCGCTGCACCTGCTATCCTGGGACACACCTGAAAGAGCGACATGCACCTCGGGGGCCGAAGTGCAGAGTCAATGCTGATGGCCTTCCTCCTGGCACACCTACTCCGGTCACTTTCCCGGTCAGTGCTGTGTGGCTTGGGCCTCCCTCTCCAAGCGTCCGCAGTCAAGCAGACTTAGACAACATCCCGCATATTCTGGGTGTGGTCCTCCTGTCATCCGAGGCTGCAGGGAACTCTGCCAGCCACGTCAGAGCTTTCGAGGACAGGCTGTGGGCCGCGGGCAGCGCCGTGCTGATGTATCTGGAGCCTCGGAAGCCTGCCTCCTGTGTCCTCCTACAAACGGACACTGGAGCTCGCGCGAGTGCAGGCCCCACGCCCGGGGCAGCTCCTGCTGCATCAGGGAAGGTTCTCTGCTCCTCGCTGAGCGCTGACGCAGGGGCGGTGAGCCGGGTGGGCACCCGCGGCAGCCCCAGCAGCCCCGCCTACTCTGGAGACCAACGTGAGTAGCGTTCTTGGAAAGGAAATAAAAAACCAAAATGAATCGCGAATTGCGCGGCCGTCCAAGTCTGGCAGCCTGGTGCCACGGCAGCCTTTCCTGGTCTTAGGAAACCGACACAGACAGGGAATCCCCGGCAACTCGAGTGGCTTCTGCGTCGACAGCAGGTGCCATGTGAATGTCCCTTCGGTGGGGTGCATGGTGGCATCAAGTTCCTGGCCCAGGAGCGGAGCTTCCAGAAAACTGACAACGGCTTTGCGTGTAGCCCCATCCACGTCGCTGCAGCGCTGGAAACGAGCGGCGCTTCAGTAATTTAGAGGCTACTCAGCCCTCCAGCTTCCACAGCCAGCAGCAAGAGAAAGCCATGCTAACGGACACGCAGGCACGGCTGAGCCCCTGGAGAAAAGGCAGTGAGCCTGCTG
Organism: Solenodon paradoxus; assembly: GCA_004363575.1. Taxonomy (NCBI): domain Eukaryota; kingdom Metazoa; phylum Chordata; class Mammalia; order Eulipotyphla; family Solenodontidae; genus Solenodon; species Solenodon paradoxus. Next base: position 46,068 of record RJWH01003845.1, on the reverse strand, counting down.
GGGGCACAGGGAGGCGTCCTCCTCGTCGTAATTAAGACAAGTTGGCAGGAAAGAAAGGCAGGGAGAAACCCAACAGGGTGACTCGGAAATAACCGTAAATGCTTCACGGACAGTCTGAACAGCAGAAGAGTCTAGTGATGCAGGAACTGACCAGTCTCCAGTCCTGTGGCCTCGAAGACGAACGTGCTGAGACACAGACACCAGAAGCAACAGGGGAACAGAGATGAGAAGTCGGAGAATTCTGGGTTTGGTGGCATCTCTCCTCCTGTGCTTCGTCCGTCTCTGATTTCTCAGTCTCGCTGGCCTTCCCCAGCCATGAAGCGAGCAGCGCTCAGAGGAGCCGCTCACCCACGCTGAGGCTTTTCTGGCTTCGCTGTTGAGAGGTCCATGTGGGCACACGTCTCCAGAAGCTTCCATGATCCCCCGCTGGGGCAAAGTGAATACCCCTGTATCTAGCAGGCTTTGGAACCCATTTTTCCTCCCTCCAGTTATCTTCACTTTGTGAAATGAAAAGACTCTCCTCTGATTCAAAAGAGTGAGAACCCAGCCAGAGGCTGCTGACCCTCAGACACAAGAAAGAACCCCCTGGAAGGGGAATTTGTTAACTGTCAGAATGATTCGGCAATAAAGGTGGTGGAATCTGCTCTCCTGCACATCTTCAAGTCTAGGAGAAATCATGTCCCAGCACAACGGTTGACACCAGAGGGCTTTTGAAAAGGCAGGAGAGGTAGTTCCAAACCCAAACACCTGCAGGGATGAAAAGCTGCCCATGAACTTGGCCATTAGACAAGGACCGCTCAGAGACTCTTCAAATCCTGTGTGTTCTCTCAGATGACGTTTGTCTGTCTTCCTCATCATGAGACCAGGGTCACACATATTTCCCCTCACCCCCTGCCCTGGATTTTCCATGCAGGGCACCACACCCACATAAAAGAAGCAGATGGGATGAAGCCTCCACCCCTGTGAGACGCCTCTCCAGGCATCTCTCCCGACAAACCAGCTTCTGCTCAAAGGCATGGGGTTGACTCCCCTGGCCCCCAGTCCTTTGTACCTGGGTTTCAGCAGGCTCCACACACAGGGCCTCTTCCGCAGTCTGGAGAAAGGGGGGAACAAAGAACCTTTACGGAGCTACCTTTCTCAGTGTTTGAGATCAGTGGGGAGTTACTTATTAATCGTTATCAGTTTAGATGAATGATTAATCAATAGCATGGTGGGAACTCTGCTCCTTCTCACTTTGAAGAACTAAAGATACGTGCAGGGGGATCCGCTGCTGCTCTCACAGGCTGAGGAGGCAGGAAATCCAAGAAATTATATATATACAGGACGACAGGGCAAACCTGTGGGTCTCAGGCTCCAAATGACAGTGCCCCAAATGAGTAGTAATGAGAGAGAGGCAGGGCCTTGGAAAGACTGGCCATTGCTCTCTATGAGACACAGGTCATAGTTCACCCATCGGCTTTGGCCTCTGCTGCTGACCACGCCAGCATGGCCGCTTCAGGAGACTCCACCACGCCAGTGGGCGCCTCGCCAGGACCCATCTTTCCTGCCCACCCAACCTGGAGAGTGGATGGGGCTGCCAGTGTGTTCACTCCTAGTGTTAAGTCAAATGTAATCATCCGAGTTCCTCACTTGTTGCTAGATGGTTCCAGATGTCTTGTCCAACTAGAAGACACTGGAGGTGGGAAATGCAGAAAGGAATCCCAAGTCTTCTCTACAAAGAAGGCGTTCACCATTTACTACCCTGTTACGTATAACGGGGCGGTGTGATTGTTCAAGATCACCACGACAGGGAGGCGTAAAACCAAACCATCATCCCTCTCTCCCGCATCAACCGTATCAGACTGTATCTCCAGACAGATTTAGTTCTAGAGTTGTCTTCTGATTTTGTTTGCATTTTATGTTTCCAAAATCAGGGTGTTTTACGGGTATTTTTTATGAGTATTTGTTGAGTGCTTATGAAGAACAAAGAAATAGGCAGGAAAATAAGATAAAAAATGACTGTCGTGACTGGATGAGAAAACTGTGGCATGTGTACACAGTGGAATTCTATGCAGCTATTAAAAAACAGATAAATTGTGCCTTTTGTATCAACCTGGATGGAACTGAAGGGGATCCTGCTAAGTGAAATAAACCAGAAAAAAATAAAAGAGAGAAATACAAAATGGTTTCACTCATCCGTGGGATAGAAAGAAATAAAACGAATAAGCAAACAAATTGCAGCAAATTCACAGGACACACACTCTGGCTGCCGGAGGTGGGAGGGAGGGAAGGAGGTGGAGGCGAAGGGCGCTGGGCGCTGATGGAGGGTATGTGGGAAATGCACAGACTGAGGTGTGAATTCAGTCTCCTAAAATGCATAGAGCAATGCAAACACAAGAAATAATCCAACAACTTTAAAGAATCTCTTGCACTGGTGCAGTATTCTCTGACCATCCCTCTGAATTCTCTAGTCATCCAACACTGGTGTCGTGAGCAACGTGTCATCCTTCGGTGACAGCGTCTTGCTGCCTCCCACTGTTGACCGCACTAAACCATCCTTCCTTCACATGGGGCAGATCCCTCCTCTCTGGCCCTAACACGTTTCCCACCCTCATCCCTCAGCGCCTCCCGTCCTGTGCAAAGGTCCATCGGCCCCGAATGTGCTGTGCTTTTAAAGAGGCGCCCTGCTCGCACATCTCAGGGGCCCCCCTTCTCACCACCTGAAATAATTCTCTATTTCTTTGTGTTTCAACTCAAACGCCAGCTATTTTGTGATGCTTATTCCGATTCCTTCAAGCACAGCTGTTTTTTCATATCTCTTTCTGCTTCTGTACAGTCCGTATACTTTTTCCCTGGCGTGCCTTTATTCAATGTTGGACTTGAAAGAGAGGTAGGGGGTGGCTGGGGGGAGCACAGAGGACTTCGGGGCACTGGAAGGGTCTGAGGGTCTCTGTGACAAGGAGTCCACGTCACTGTACATCTGCCCAGCCCCAGAATGCACAACCCTCAGCATGACCCTCATGCAAACTGTGGACTCTGGTGGATCGACGCAGGAGTCCATTCACCAGTGCAGCCAAGGTCCCCTCTGCTGGAGGAAGCTGACACCGGAGGCGGCTGTGCGTGTGGGGCTGGGCTGCCTGGGAGCCCTCTGCAGCGTCCTCTCCACTTCGTCTTGAGCCTGGAGCCTCTCTAAGACAGAGTCAGCATTGTGTGTCTGTGTCTGTGTGTACACAACTGAAGTCACAGACACTGAGTCAACCAGCCGCAGAGGAGACATCAGGAGCGGTTTACTGACTCATCCTGTCAACAGGTGTCCCACCTTATCAAACTCTGTCCCATGCCTGCTCCACAGTCGCGTCTCCAAACAGCATCCTGTCATGGCAGCGAAATCTTAACAGCTATCACTTTAGCTGAAATGTACTGGTCTTTGCGCAGATGCATTATGAAGTTTTAAAGAAAATACAATTTCTTCAACTAAATGTAAGAAGAGTAATTGCATATCTGATCTCTGTTGGTTCATCACTGTTCAAAAAATATGACCAGGCCCCTTACATAAGAATGAATGCAAGTGGATCAGAGAGTTAGATGGAAGACCAGACAGCATAAAATACCTGGAACAAAAAAACCATACAAACACTAGAGGACATTGACCTAAGAGCCATCTGTAAGAACTCGACTCCAACAGCAAGGGAAATAAAATCCAGAATAAACACATGGCATTAGATCACTGAAAAGTTTCTGCACAGTGAAGAAATGTTCATCAAAACCAAAGCACGTCCTACTGAATGGGAGAAGATTCTTGCACACACCATATATCTAATAAGGGGTTAGTATCCACGATATAAAAAGAACTCACAAAAGTCAACAACCAAAAACTGTAATCCCATTTAGAAATGGGATGATCTTCATGACACTTCTAAAGAAGACACACAGATGGCCAACAGGCATGTGAGACCTCTACCCCAGTCATTAGGGAAATGCGAATCAAAACACAATGAGATGTCACCTCACACCTGTGAGAATGGTTATCACCCAGAAGACTGGAAACAAGTGCTGGAGAGGAGGCGGAGAAGGGGAACTCCTATCCACCATTGTAGGAGTGCAAAATGGTACATTCATTATGGAAAGCAGGATGGAGATTCTCAAAAGACTGAGAAAGGAAATCCCATATGATCCAGTTATTCCTCTGTGGGTATATACCCTAAGAACACAAGGACACTAATTCACAGAGATACACATACCCCCATGCTCGTTGCAGTGTTATTACAATGGCCAAGAGCTGGAAACAACCTAAATGTCCACCACAGTTGATGGGATAAAGATCATGTGGTCTCATACACAATAGAATATTACCCAGTTGTTAAAAAGGTGAGAACTTGCCATTTGCAGCAACATGGAAGGACGTGGAGAGAACTATACTCAGAGACAGAAGTCAGGGGCAAGGCAGATATCGTGTTGTATCGCTCACATGTGGTGTAGAGAGATAGCAAGCAAACGAACAAACTAACCAGAAACAGACTTTAAAATGACCTAAATCAGACATCAGACTTTTGGCTAAAAAAAAGCAAATTGGTGAAGCGGGGAGAGAAGGGGGCGCAGGGGGCAAGTGTGGGGAAGGGGATCAGTTGTGAGTGAAGGAAAACTGAGCTAGTGGTGAACTCACCATATGACACACAGATGTGAAGTCACACTGATGCCATCTTAAACCCATTTAATGCTCTAATGCAAGGTCCCTTCATTAAATCAATTAAACACAGAAGAGGGATTATAACACTAAAACACAAATGCAAAACCAAACAAAAATACCAGTGTGAATTTTAAAAGGGAAACAAAGGGATTCTCGACATTTCCCTTTAAACTTCAGCCCGATGTCAACAGCTATAAGGTCTGGTTCCCAGGGTGATGCAGGGTGTCACGAGCATCACCCACTGTCCCAGGCAGAGAAATCCCAGAAGCTGGAGACAAGCAGGCAGAGAGGCCCTGCACTGCCATCATGTCGAGCTTCTGCCTCTGGGAAAGTGCTGGGTGTGAACCTTTGTGTCAGGTTTCTGTGGAGTCGCCTCTAAGTTTGAAAGAACATGCAAGGAGAGTGAATGTTCCAAAATAAAGGCGGCACGGCCTGGGCTGAGCAGGACGTGATGTCCTCAGGACGGAGGCGTCTGCCGGTAAACCAGTCTCACGCCTCCTGCGACAAGGGCACGGGTCTCCCCGCTCACGCCCCGCGGGGCGTTCGTCCTAGAAACTGGTGGTTTCATATCGTGCAGCAAAACAGCTCTGACAAAGGCCCGCGTTTGAACTCAAAGCTAGTTTACAGGCTCCTGGAGGTAGTGCAGTAGCGGAGGAGCAGGGGGCTCACAACGGCACTCCACGGGGGAGGCTGCTCGTGAGGCGCAGGCGGCCAGATGTGCTTCCAGACCCGGAGGTACCAACTGCACTCACTTCTGTATCCTCACATCAAACTACTGACTTGGATTCTTACGTGACATAGTACAGATTCACACAAAGCAATCGGGACTGTGACTTTTCTGACAATTATGAGAAATGATCAAAAGCTCTATTTTCTTATTCTCTCTACCTACCTACTGACTGACCTGCCTACCTTTTTATCTATCATCCATGCATGCATCTATCCATCCATCATTGACCTATCTACATATCATCTATCCACCCATCTATCTACCCACCCATCCACACATCCACCCATCTATCTACCCACCCATCCACCCATCCACCCATCTATCTACCCATCCATCCATCCATCCATCCATCACCCATCCATCCATCCATCCATCCATCACCCATCCATCCATCCATCCATCCATCACCCATCCATCCATCTAAAATCACTAATGAAAGACTGATTACCCCAAGCAGACATACCACTACTTACAGGTGTTTGGACTTTAGCAAATAATTTGTTTTGTTTTCTTTTGCTTATATTGCTGGTTCACAAAGATTCAAACCTTGGAAACACCAATAAAATGTCTGTTGATTGAAATGTGTTGGCTATAGTAGAAATTGGGAGGGCTTCTGTAGGGGATAGTCTGCAATGGTTTAAAGTAGATTTTATGACTTTTACTTTAAACTTTCCATATATACAAAAGCAGGGCAGCCATCTACGGCTCACGCCTAGAATAACTTCAGCACACCTCTGTGCTTTATGAAGAGATACAATAAATAGCAATATTATCACCTAACTCACTGCTCTTTAGAGGTGAAAAATCACTTTCACATCCATTCACTACTGATTGGGTGTTTTTTCTTTATTTTTCCCAGTGAGGAGTGACAGTAATAACTCTAAAATTCTGAACAAAAGTATAAAATCGACACATGGGAGATAAAATATCTGCACTGGAGATCATCTTGAAAACAAAGAATTTTCCAGGCAGAAACATAAATAGTAATAATTTGTTTTGGAGATTTACCCATAGACAGCAGACTAATTTCAAGTGCTCTTTTGAAATTCTGGCAAACTCTTTTTGCTTCTGTAGTCACAGTCCTAGGGAGTGAATCCTACAGATGCTGCATATAAAAATTCCACAGAACTACGTCAGCAGGGCTGGTAAAAGATAAAGTAAAGGATTAAGATACAACAAAAGAAATCCGTAAGGCAAAAAAGGGATTATTTTTGCAAAAAGCAAAACAAACAGGAAAAAAAAAGTCTTAAGAAAGAAGTTGTACGTGCTCACTGTTAATTTAAGAGACTAGAAGTCACGCCTCTGGTCTCCTTTTAGGAAGGAAGGCGCGTACCTGGCACATAGAGGGCTGATACTCTAGATTTCGGCTCCTTGGCCGACTATCAGTTTTTATTTCATCTTTCTCACCCATGTTTATGACGGGCCGTAGGCACAGCCAGGAAGGAATCTAGCGGCTGAGGGCACAGCGGTCAGATGCCCTCTGCTCTCGGGAGCTCACGTTCAGTGGGGACGAGGGATCTGTTCCAGGGATTGTGGAGGATGTTTGTAGCAACAGCTCCTCAGTGACAGAAGCTTGAAAAGCGGAAATTATTCAATCCATTTCCAAACCAGAGAGAGTCTCTAAGTTGATAACAAGATGGCTAGGAACGCAGTAAGCAGTTTGAAAGGGCATGTGTGTGCAGACAGTCGTGCACTCAGGGCACACACAACACGCGTGTCCGCGCTGCCTGGGTGACACAGCGAATACACAGGCCTCGTGCCGGCCAAACCCCGTCCGGAGCCCAGGGATGCGGCGAGGTCCGCAGCAGCACTGCCTCCTGGCCGCCCAGGCACGGCGTCCGGATGTCTGCTGCAGCGTCTGCCCTCTGGGAAGCGCTGGCCGACGGGACTCTGAGGGACAGTGCCCTGCTGAGACATTGTCAGCTGAGAGCCTTAGACTCAGGGGAAAGAAAAGACAACCCACCATAGTAACGAGCTTCTGAGTTTGCACAGTGATCCCAGTGTCAGGACGACACAGGTGCAAGCATCTCTTCGTCTGCAAGAAGCAAGCTCTGACTCCGGGTCAAGCGACAGAAAGAAGCAATGAGAAGGAATCAACCAGGAAAAGCAAATCGAGCCACAAAGAGCTGTCACCTCACACATGTGAGAACCATCGTCACCAAGAAGGCAAGAAGTAACAAGTGTTGGGAGGATGTGCACTGTGGGTGGGCGTGTGAGACGACGGGCGTAGCTCCTGCCAAAAGCAGAACCACAGCCCATCCAGCTATCCCACTTCTGTGCCTTTATCGGAGGGAAATGAAACCTCAACTCAGAATCTATTCACCACAGTGTTATTTAGAATACCCGAGACAGGAAGGAAACCCAAGTGTTTTCAGTGGATGGAAGGGTGAAGAAAGTGTCACGCGCACACACGAACACACATGCACACACACGCGCGCGCACACACATGCACACACGACATGCGCGCTATGTAACCGTAGGTAAGAATGAAATCTTGCCAGCTGGGAAAACACGGGTGGACTTGAGGGCATTATGCTAAGCGAAATAAATCAGCAGAGAAAGACAAATCAAACGATCTCACGTCAGTGTAGAACCAAAAACAAAAGAGAAACTCATGGATACCGAGGTGGGCGTGGGGGGGTGTGAAACGGGTGAAGGAGCTGAAGGAACAGACTCCCAGCTATCAAATCAGTGAGTCCTGGGTGGCCTGCATCACACGGTGACTATAACAATAATACGTGTTTGATATCTGCCAAGAGGAAGTCAAAAGAGAGGACATGAAACACTGGTAACTGTGTGTAGGCTGCCAGCCCGACTGCGACGCGCATCCTGCAGTGGATTCAGACCCTGGACTGTGACGCACGTCTGAAGCTACAACGCCAAGCCCTCCGTCGCGGGGTCGCAGCACAGGACTCGGAGTGGAAACCACACAGCCACCGACCACGCGACAGCGGCGAGCCCCCTGCAGCCTTCCACCTGGGCCTCGCAATGAACTCCGAGCTGGGTCCCCGCTTCAGTCCTGGTCACAGGGGAGCAGTGATGCAGAGCCCTGTGAGCCGCCGGGCGTGGGGACGGCCTCCCGGGCTGAGCGGTGACGGTGACCACGCGGCAACGGGGAGGGAGGACCCGCCAGCCCACGACCTCAGGAGCAGCATGTCCTCACCCTGCCTTTCACGCCCGAGCTGCTGGCCTGGCCTGATTTCAGCATCGCTGCGGTGGCTTCACGAGGTCTGAGAGTGACTGCTGGTGGACTTCAATCCCCTGCGCCCCATTTAAAAAGCCATTTTTGAACCAGCGTACAGCTCCCCTCCTGCCTGCCGTCGAGGGGGCACCGCCACCTGCGGACGAACTCACCGCCGAGCTGTGGGCAGCGGGGCAGGCGGTGGGGCCGGCCCTGCTCCTGACATCGCTTCCCCCGAGCGGGCAGAGCTACAGACCTGGCTTCATACTATCTCCCCCAGGTATCTTCAGTCAAAGGCTCACCCAATAATTCCTACTTTACACATAATTGCGTTTACGGTGTAAGATTTACGTCAGAAGGCCCATTCATCACACTCCTTTTACCGCTTTATCATTTCATATGCGTGAAGAGCTTGTGAACTGGGCAGCTTCCCTCTTATTTACGGGACGCTGCAGAGATCCCAGAATCCGCGTCCGTTTGCCACGACCAGGGTCCCGCCGTGGCCAGGTCCGGCGTCTGTGTCTGTCCGAGGGGTTTCTGCCTGTCCTTCCTGGGAAGGTGTCGGTGGAGCTCTCGCGGGATAGTCTCTTCCCTTAAAGACAGCTAAGTGTCCCCGGGGCACGCAGGCCCACAGCGCTAGCGTCTGTCACATGGATGAGGGAAAGTCGTCTGCAAACTCTTCACGTAACCAACCCAAGAATGAAGACGACGCTGCTCAGTGTCCGCCACCTCCCCAGAGCTGTGCTGAGTAACGGGCTCTCCGTGCTCCTGCTGAGTCGCGTGAGTGCGACCAGACTCCGCGCGAAGACTATTCTAGAAAGCTGGTGCAGTCGGAAACATCTGTTTTTGTTGAAACTTTTTCCCCGTGTGCGCGTATTTTCATTAATCACGTGGGTTTCATTCTAATGGTCAAACCTCTTAACTGGCAGGACTGACAGACAAGTTTGCACAGAGTTCATCTTCACAGAATCAGGTTTTAAAGATCAAATTAGCATTTTAACTGCAGATTATATTTGTGCCTAGATGGGTTCAGGCAAGTAAAACAGATCTGCAACACTGAGGATGTGAGTTTGTATCATGTGTACAGAGGAATAACGGACGGACGCTTTCTTCCCGTCCGCCATATTGGTTTATTTCCACTTCTTCCTCAAATGATAGAAATTTCTGTCATTGTACCACCTGCCTTTGCTTATGCTTTCTGCCTGACTTGAAACATCTTCCTTCAGCTTCTTCTCAAGGTACTATTTATTAAGTCTTCAGGGTCTAGCTGACCCCTTTTGAAAATCCTAACATCATCTCTCCTTCCTCAAAATATTTCCTGCACCGCCAATTATGCAGGCATTCAGAAACCATTCTGTGTTGCTTACTTCCTACATTTGTGTCTTGTAGCCCAAAGCGATTTAAATTTTTGAGAACAAGAGCTGTTAAAAAAAAGTCAATGGTTTCTGTACTCTAAGAAAGATTCAACTGATCCTTTTAAAATGAGTATCTATATGGAGACAGAATCCAGTTTAGTTTTATAAAATACAATTATTAATAAATCTAATGTTACCTTTTACTCACATGGAGAAGCCTTAACAATTACTCAGAAAATTCCAAGGGGCCTCTCGCCTTAGGGACTATTTTAAACTTTTCACTATGTCTTCAATATGTGGATTTCTCTCTATATATTTGGTGATATAATTTTTAATCTGAAGGAAAGGGAATGAAACATTTGAAGCTGAGAGCTTACTTCAAACCCAAGCAGCCAGCCAGCTCACTGGGTGCGGGCCCTGTGCCTTCCTCCTGCTCCTCCAAGCCACGCTGCTCTGAACGACGCGGCGCTCTGAGCTGACAGGGCCCACACATTCCTCTATGCCCTTTTTTTTTTTCCTTCCTTCCTTCCTTCCTTCTTTCCTTCCTTCCAAGCAGGAAGAGATGAGGAAGAATCACTTTACTTCTTTTATTCAGCTGTTCATCATTGGTTGTTTTCCCGGCCCGGGTCTTGAACCAGGGACCTTGGGACACATGTGCATTAGGGATGCAGAGGCCACTAGGGCACGCCCTCCTCTCTGCCATTTCATCCCGATAGCGTCTTCTCTCCCACCTTATGAAAATTCTACTCATTATTTTGGGGTCTGTAATGCTTGCTCAGTTCACTCCAGATCCGTTCCAACCTCATGTGCACCCTCCGACTCTCTTCTGCTCCTTCCGGGTCTAGGTCGTCCCCATTCCCTAAGGATAAGGTCTGCCTCATTCCCTTTGTTCCATTTTCCTATCAGTGTGCTGGACAGCATGTGGGAACAACCTGAAGCAAGCCTAGTGCTCTGAGCTGAACTGTAAACTAGCCAACCCACATAAACACGTACACTGGAGTCCTCCCAGGACGAGGAAATGACTGTCTTTGGGGACAGGGCCTTAAAAGGAGTGATTAGGTTAAAATGGGTCACTGGATGACCCCACTCCAATGTCAGGAGATCAGGACACAGACACTCACAGAAGAAAGCACAGAGGCAGATGGCAGCCCTGAGCAAAGGAAAGAAAGGTCCCGGGAAAAACCGACCCTGCCGCCGCCTTGCTTTTGGACTTCTGGCTTCTAGAACTTAAGAGAAATAGATTTCTGCTATTCAGGTCACCTGGTCTGTGGTGTTTTTATGGTTGTTCTAGCAAACTACACTCCTGGCAAATTCCTTTGTTAAGGACAGGAAATGTATGTGAAGAAAGAACTGGGTATCACAGGAAACGAGAGGCACGCAGAGCAGACCGAACTTCCCACAAGAGGCTCCATGCCATTCGGTGCCTGCCACACGATCTTTCAGCAGCCTGCCACTCTCCCATCAGTGACGAAACTGGTGGTCATCCTTCTTGTGTTGGACACGTAGATGGTCTGAGTGAACACGGCTCACAGGCGTCATTAGGAAAGGTGCAGGTGATGAGGTCTGCCCAGATCTCTGTCTCTTCTGCAGCCCCGATGAGGTGTCGTGGCCGACAGACCAGGTGGAGGTGAGATGCACTCAGGCGACAAGCAAACTGTCCAGGTCTTCCCATCCAGACAGAGGACTTGCAAGAAGTTTTCGAGATGACCCAACCTCAGAATCATCTAATGACAATCTCCTAATGCCCCGAGACAGTCAGTCTATCATTTCTGTGTAGTCTCTCTCTCATCAGTCTTATTATCTATCATCTATGTATCTACCATCTGTCTTTTCATGTATCCCTCTGTCATCTATTATCTATTTACCTGTCATCTACCATCTATCATGTATGTTATTATCTATATATAATCTATCTTCTAAAAGTCATCTGTTTCTAGGTGTTTAATATCTGTCTTACCCACTTATTATCTATCGATGTGTCTATCATCTATTATCTATCATCCATTTATCTATTATCTATCGCCCATCTATTTATTCACCGATTTACCTGTCTATCCTCTATTCGTTTATCTATTGATCTGTGATCTGTTTCCATCATCCATCCATCATCCATCCATCTGTCCATCTATCCATCTTTCTATCCTTCCATTCATCCATCCATCACCCATCCATCCATCACCTCCCCAAGCTGCTTGCAAACCTCAGATCTTCACGCACCACAAGGGACAATACGTGATGACACTGCTACGTCACGGAGCTGTGGGATGACGTGTGTGCTGCGGTCAATACCACGAACACCTCACACACAAAAACAATCCAGGGTGATACCTGCACAATCGTGCCTGCATTTTCGGGGTCTCTGGTCTGGCTACTTCCTGCAGCTCCCCCAGATCCAGTCTCTGAGCGACCCTGCCTGCCAGGCGCCTGGGAGACCCCCCCGGAGCTTGTCTCCGTGTCCCAGGTGGAGACAGAACACAGGACGGCAGGAGGAGAGGAGTGGAAGTAGGTTTGCATCCCCGTCCAGCTCTGGGCCTCCTCACTGACAAAAGGGTTCCTTCATGGTCACAGTCCCACTGGACACAGGCTACTATTCTAGGCAGGGCTGGACTCCTCCTGCCCCTCTCCCTTCACCTCCCTGTCAGCCTTGGAGAGTCGGCAGATTTACTGGGTTGTTCCTCTGTTCAAATCATCTTTATTCAAAACCAGTGGGGATGGCCGCTGTTTCTTCTTAGAGCAGGAAGGTTCTTAAGCAGATATTACACCCAGGTCTCTCTCTCTCTCTCTCTCTCACACACACACACACACACATGCACACACACTTGCACACACACGCACAGGACAAACAAAAATTTCACACTGAGATAGTTAAGCAAATGAATTCTACGTATTTTAAGAAAGCTTTTATGAGGTTATGAACAATATAAACAAATTCAAGACAAGTAACAGAGAAAACACTTATTTCCCAGTGCTGAAAGATCTTATGTAATAAACTCCTAGCACTCTTAATCTACAGCGTAGAAAGTGCTTCTGCACGTCTGTAAGAAATATAACCCTGAACAAAAAAGTGGGCAAAGAAAAAGCCGGGAATTTCTCAGAGAGAAAATTCGCACTAAGCCCTGAGCATGGCGGAGGAGCTGGGCTTCTTCACCGATGAGAGAAATGCAGGTGAAGACACCCATGAAAAGTGAGATGCACTTCTACACTCAGTGAATCAACACTGTTGGGTCAGAACGTGTGTTGTTAGAGCAAACGATTTCCATCTCAGCCCAGGTATTCAGTCTTATTTGCTCTGGGGATTCTGGTTTTTTATTCAGGGGATGTGGTAATATTCATCACAATACATCCTAAATAACACGCACACATTGCCCAAAATACAAATACTTGAATGTACATGTATGAGGCTTGTTATATTAGTACATAATAGTAGCTGGAAAGCTACATCCTCAGGAAAAGGTGGCTAAATATGACACATCACTATTCAAGAATTGTACACAAGTGCAGAAAAATAAGGTAGAATCATTTAAGCAGAGAAAGGTTTCCATCCAACACGTTAAAATGGATTAACAGGTAAAATGACAGCATCCAGGAATGATTCAAATGAGGTTAGAACACTAGTTTTGTGTTCATAGAATTGCCAATAGCAATAAAAAAAAGACAGTATCATTGAGACTCTTATAAATAAGTGTGGAAAAGTCTGAGATAATGGGTAAATGTTTAACTGTTTTTCCTTTGGGAAAGATTTTGAGTGAGAGAATAGCAGAAAGTTCTACTTCTTTACCTCACATACTTCTACTACTGCAAAAAGACAATCAAAGATCAAAGTCAAGAAACGATGCTCTCGAATATAACCACAGGGGTCTTCTCACACCTTCAGTGGCCTCTTTGTTCTTCATTTTCAAACTCCACTTTTTATCACAAAAGAAGTGGTATTTGATGTAAATACTTAACTGCTCTTATAAACCTTTAAGAAATGTATTACATATTAACAGAAAATGTTTACCCTTTTCTCACTGTATATGTGTTTTATTTTCATTATTTTCTGTTTAGAAGGTATCAGTAACCAAGGCATCAAATTCCAATTGTTAATGGGGCGCACACCCTGCTGCCTTACTGTCTGCCCTGCCGTCTCCGGTCAGCACAGTCCACGTCCATCCGAGGGACCTGGGTTTGCATCCCAGGGCCGGGGAGGAGAACTGAGATGAACAACTAAAAAAACCGAAGTGCTTCCTCCTCCTCTCTCCTCCTGCCTGCCTGCCTGCTTTCATTCCTGCTGCACCTTCCCTTTAACAAAAAAGAGGAAGACCCAATACAGCCCCATGCTGGGGTCTCCAGAGACCAACCTGAACATGAAAAGTGGGCATCTTCAGTGTCCCAGACGGTCTCGGTCCTGGGTCTGTTCAGCAGAGGAAGGACTTGTGATGGGTGTTCTCTGACAGCAAGACTTGCTTCTCATTTCTGTCATGCTTTTCAAATAGTTATGGACCAGTAGACATGATATTTGTAGATTTCCATTCTTTTAAATTATTCACTGAGATCACTTTGTTTTACGAAATAATATAAGCCCATGGGTGCAGGCTCCCCAATCTCAACACACCCATTGACAACACACCTTGCCACCTCCAGGTCACCAAAGGTCCCCCCCACCACTGTTCATTGAATCCACCTCTGCTTATTCCCTTCCTCTACCCCCTCGCCCATTGGTCAGTCATCTTACTTTTAGGGTCAGCGTCCAAGGGTTGGTGTATTTTAATCTGTCCCTTTGCTTTGTTTATGTCCACAGATGAGTGAGATCACCTGGTATCTGTCTTTTTCCTTCTGACATGTGTCACTCGGCATCATCCAGCCATGCTGCTACAAATAGCAGGATTCTATCTCATTTTTAGCACTGTGTAGTGTCCACTGTGTGTATACACCACACCTTCGTTATCCATTCACCTGAAAATGGGCACTTAGGTAGTTTCCAATTCTTGCCTATTGTAAAAAACATTCATAGATTTCATGCATAACATTCGTTATGCATGAAAGGAGGATTTTGAAATCATCTATGAAGCAGCACAAAGAAAGAAAAGCTGAGTGTAAATTTGTCCTGTAAGTTTCAACATTCACTGAAGATAAATTTATGAAACTAGCTACTCCAATCTGCCTGCAGGCTTCCATGTGTCGATTTAGAACACTTCCTGCAGCAATACAGGCTCCTCCACAGAAGGAGAACAAATTAGGGGATGCACAGGTATTTAAAAATAAAAAATATTTGGAAATGCATTCTAATAAAGAAGGTAATAAACACCCAGGCATTATGACACAGCTCGAAACCAAAATCATGGCACGCGTCTGGCGATGGCCCCCAAAGGGTTTCATTAAAAACGATTCCTCGGCTCCATTCTTCCAGCAACTCACCATTTCTGCTGAGTACCCCCAATCTGCATAATGAATTACTGCACTGGGTATTCAGACTGGCCTATTGTATCAGCAGTTCCACCATAATATATATGGACAAATAGTTTCAAAAAGACAGGGAACCTTTCAGAGGCAGACGTGGCTTTGCAAAATGACTCCTGTCAATTTTCATGTTCACTCATTTTTCATAATCCGTAATGTCCGTTACTCAATAACCCACCCACCCAATAGTCTCATCTTTCTGTAACGCGGCTCACTTCTCCAGGTCCTCCGAAAGCCTCACCTGTACTCTGCAATTGCCAAGAACGAGCTGTGCTCCTGTTGGCTGATTCATCCTCCGTGGTAGAGATGTGAACCGACTCTCCTGTGTGGAATCACACAGTGCAGCGTCTGCAAAGCCTGCCATTCATTCTAGACCTGCGCCCACGACTCCACGCCGTCCGCCTGCAGAGTTGGCATCTTCTTTCTGCCTCATCGGAACGCCCGTTTCTCCAGCTAGCTTCACATGTTCAAGCCTACCCCTTCCATCACTCTCAAAAGCAATTCGGAAAAGATGCGTAATTCCATGGAAATTCTCTCTCTCCTCCCTCTACATCACTTACTCTGAACTCTCATTAAAATGAAAAGCATCCTATTGGGATTACCATTATTTATCTCTATGTTTCTCACCTTTCTTGGTCTACACATCTCTCTGAGGGTAGGTTCCACGCCTGATTTATTTGGGATTCCAGAGTCCAGATGCCTAGAGTCAGTGTGAACAGTGTGAGGCATTTCAAAAGCACGGTGATTAAGAAGCCACGACACCACACACACTCTTCATCATGCTAACGGCAAATTATACAATTAAAACACAACTGTTCAGACTTGCTCAAGATGACACAGAAGGCTTGAACTGGACCTAATAGTTGGGCTCCATTTTGAAAACGCTGGTTGCGCTGATTCTCTGAAAACGTAAGTGACGCACGAGGCTGGTGATGAGTGCGGGTCAGCGCCTCGCATGGGGGCCCCCTCACTCTCCGAGAGGGGCGAGGCTGACGCTATCCCGTTCTCTCAATATGGAGAGATTTCGGTTTACTCTGACACGCTGTTGACATTTCATACTTAAAAATAACCAGCTTCTGTTTTCACATGAAGAGCAGATTTGGGTCTTGAACCATTTTAGTAAACACGGCCACCCTAACACAGAAAGTGTTCACAAAGGGCAGGCGTCTTCCCTAAACCCGTTCCCGGTGTCAGGTCTCCACTGGTCCACGAAAAACACAGCGTCATCCCTTCAGACCGCATCTCTTTCCTCTCTTGCCCACCCCCACGTCCCTCCTTCTCCTTCTCCCTTCCTCGTACAGCTGCCCAGCAGCACTGAAACGCACGGCCGAACCACAGTCAGGGCTTCACGCAGCGGCGATTCCTCGTGGCCGGATGACACCATGATGGCCTCTGCGGCGCCAAGATCCGCAGACACAGCCTGTCCTCCCAAGTCGCTGGGATGCAGACAGCACTGAAGATGCAGGAAGACACAGGAGAGATGACCTTCAGCAGGCCACGCAGGACGCCAGGCTTTAACGTCGCCCTCTCGACGTGGGCAGAGTAAGCGAAAGGCACTAACGTTGGCGGAAGCTGATAGAGGAGGAGGAGGGCGGTTTGAAGTGAGTATCATGGGAACGAATAGCCTGTGGTAAATGTTCCTTAAATAATTAATCTTCAATCTCACTTTATTCGGATGCGCCATCTGACGTTGCTGGAGGGCAGACTCGACGTCAAGGAGGATGGAAGACAGGAGGGAAGTGACAAATGGGAAGCGGGACGCGAGGCAGAGACAGATCGAGACGAGGGAGGGCAGAGGGCGTGAGGGGCGCGGAGCCTGCCAGCCAGGCCAGGTCCCCGGGGAGCAGGCCGCGGGTCATCACCACGACAGGCAGCCGGACAAAAGGAAACCACGGGAAGTCTGTGCGGTGAGGCTTCTGTCCGCACCCGCCCGCAGACTCGTCCTGCGAGTCTCTGACTTAATTGCAATGAGACGGTCAGCAGTGTTCCGCAGGGCGGGTCCAAGTTCCCCGCCGAGTCCATGCGGGCCGGCGTCAGACACGTGCTGTGACCTGGGACTAAATCCTTCCAGCGGAATGTCGGGGCTCCTGCTCCCGCAGCGGGGGGCCCTGGGAGCCGAGGGCAGGAGAGGAGACGAGCCTCTGGCTGCACGCGCGCTGGAGACTCCGAGGCGCCAGGGCCAGGGCGGGATGGAGCGGACGCGCCGGGGGCGCTGAGCAAAACAGTGTCGCGCAGCTTCAGGAGAAGCTTTCAGGCAAAGCTGAAATCAAACACGTTTCTCAGTGCCGAGCACAGCGCAGGGAGGGTCCCAGGCTTCCCCTGAGCTCTGGGACCAACGGGGTCGTTCGGGGCCTCCACAAGCCTCGTCACCGAGGTCCTGAGGCCACCTCAGCAGGACCCACCCGGCCGGCACCGGGGGAGCCGCAGGGCAGGGGAGCCGCCTGCCAGAGCCACGTCCATCCCGCTGGACTCACAGTCAGAACAACGGAATGTGGCTCAGCCGTCCCGAGACGGAACCCTGCCCCCGGCAGCCCCTGGGTGGATCTGTGCTCCAGGACATAAGGCCGAGGAGACAGACACCACGCAGTGTCGCTCGCACGGTGTCGAGAGGGGAACAGCAGATGAAGCGAGGCCGCCGGCGCTGACTTGGGGACACTGAGGCAGAGGGGTGGGGGAAGGGCGAGTGGCCTGGGGAAGGAAGACTTGGACTGACGATGACTTTGTTTCCA
Organism: Solenodon paradoxus; assembly: GCA_004363575.1. Taxonomy (NCBI): domain Eukaryota; kingdom Metazoa; phylum Chordata; class Mammalia; order Eulipotyphla; family Solenodontidae; genus Solenodon; species Solenodon paradoxus. Next base: position 27,968 of record RJWH01003845.1, on the reverse strand, counting down.
CAGGGACGTGGGAGTGCAGGGACATACACCCTGCCCTTGTCAGGCTGTGCTGCCAGGCTCCTTCAGTGAAGTGAACAGGTAAGTAAAACCTGGGGGAAGAGCACGGATTTTCCCGGAACGCGGGGGGGCCGGTCTGGAAGGCCCACAGGCCTCCGCGGGGTCCAGGACGCCATCACGGAGGGCTGGCTCGCAGCCGGCCACACAAGGACAGAGGTCCCCGCAACACGTCTGCAGCCCGTTGTGAGGACGAGGTGGTTTGAATCATTTGCCAACTGCGGCTCCTCCGAGCATGTTACGGATTTGCTCTGTGTCCCTGCTTCCCGGGCAGACAGGTGAGCGTTCCCAGCGGTGACCGGTGTCTGCAGAGGACACTTGCTTTGGCCAGCAGGGCCCCCCTGCTGCGGAAGGAGACGGACGTGCGAAGAGCGCTGGTTCCTTCTTCCTAAAACCAAATGACATCCCCTCTGAGATGGCCTTTATGTTTCGAACTTCAGACACCCAGCTTGTGGGGACATGGGCAGCGGCTGCTTCTCCCGCGTCATCGTCCGTCCAGGTGGTGAGGGGACTTGTCCCTAGTGAGGGCGGAGCTCCCTGGGGGCCTAGAGGCAGCAGTGGCCCTTCCTCTCTGCTCTGCAGGGCGCGGTGGCCGCCTCCTTCAGCCACCACGTGAGAACCCACAGAGTCCCCGCGACTGAGCCTGCAGATGCAGCGGCTTGAAAGCTCACTTCTGACGGCGTTTATGGAATAAAGGAAACAGGCTGTTGTTTCCAGTGACTTCACGGAGAGGCAGGGGCGCATGGCTGTAAATTGACACGTGTGTAGTGGAGTCACCTCCCCACCAACAGTCCGCGATTCTTCCTCCCAGACAAGCGACCCCTCTACCCAACCTGCCTGCCTGGCTCGCCCATCCCTCCCTGGAAGCACACCTTGGTTTTATCGACGGGTAGTCTGTCTTTGCTTGATGGTGCCTTCGCCTGCTCGGTTTCTGTACGGAGACGCGACAAAGGGAACTTAGATGCAGGCAGAGTACAAAAGCCACTCTCCCTCCTGGAGAAGGCACAGGCACAGGGTGGGGACAGATGACAGGCTTTGTCTGGGGGACGCACAGGTCCAGCCTGCTGAAGGCAGCCTCTCAGATCCGGGACAGACCTGTCACCATGTCTCCAGACAATGCAGAGCATAGCCTGCCCCCCACCGGCAGGCGGGCACCCAGCGGGACCGTTTGTGCCTGCATGTCGGGCGCCGGCGCACAGACACCTTCAGACAGCAGGTCTCCTGACACCTCCCCGCCCCTTTCTCGCAGAAGGCGACCTGCGTGAGTGCAACAAACCCTCATGGCAGCCTGCAGAGCAGGTGCTGTTATCTTCCTCGTGTTGCATCTGAGGACCTGACCTGAGCAGCAAAGACCACGGAACGAATGTGCAGAGGAGACAGCTGGCTCCAGGGCCCGCCCACCCTTCCCGGCAGCACGGAGGGACGCGAGTCTGTAACATGGGCTACAGAGCGGGAGCCAGGGAAAGGTGACTCAATCTGCAGGCTTAATGGCGGATTGTGGCCTCACCTCCCTGACCTTCTCATGCTTTGCACTTACACAGTGACAGGGCAAGAGTGGACGTGGGCCAGAAGTGTCCCGAGTGACTGCCAAGAGGCCCCTCGAGGGTAAGGCTGTGTTGAAGAGCCAGAGTACACAGGACATCTAAACACCTAAAGCAGCTTGACATAACCCCAGAACATCATTCTAATAGCAGAGAAACGGTTCAACAGAAGACTGATGTAAGCTCTGGCAATTTAATTTAACCACCTCAACTTCAAAGGATTTAGTATTAGGGTTAAACAATGCATATCGAATTAATGGTTAACCTAAAATATTTATACACACCGAATACTCTATTCCCATTAAGTATTGAAAAGTAGTAACTACATCCATCCACTCATCCATCCACCCACCCATTCATCCATCTACACATCCATTCATCTATTCATCCATCCACCCATTCTCCCACCTATCCATCCACACATCTACCCATCCATCCACCCACCCATCCATCCATCCACCCACCCATCCATCCATCCATCCATCTACCCACTTGTCCATTCATCCATCCACACATCCATTCTTCCACCCATCTGTCCACCCACCCATTCATCCATCATCCATCCATCCACACATCCATGCACCCATCCATCATCCATCCATCCATCTACCCACTTGTCCATCCACCCACCCAACCATCCATCATCCATCCACCCATTCTTCCATCCATTCATTTATCCATCCACACATCCACCCACCCATCCACCTATCCATTCATCCATCCATCCATCCATCCACTCATCCACCCATCCATCCACCCATATTTCCATCCATACTTCCATCCACTCATTTATCCATCCACCCATTCTTCTATTCATCAATCCACCCACCCATTCACCCAACCATCCAACTGTCCATCCGTCCAATCTTCTATTATCTATTTACTGTCTTTTTGTTTTTTTATCTATCAAGTTACCTAGCTGTGCTAGCTAGAGATAAGTATGTTTATTTGATTACACGTGCTAAGTCTTCAGTGGAGTTGAAGGTAGCTTTTGCAAACTCCATATTCATACGATGAAAAAGCAGATGATATGGAGATATTTAGGAAAAGCACTTAAAATTTGGGATGATCAGAATATTGGCATTTTTAACTTGGGATTGGATAAATGGAAGGAGTTTATTTGTGAAAAAGACCATGCTCCCTAATTACATGACAAATGATAAAAGGTCACTGACCATCGGTGAGTCAATTTTTAGCTAGCTACTTCATTTATTTTAAATTGTTGCACAAAACATTTTATTCTTAGGTACAGCCAGTTATGAGCTGTAAGCCCAAATGACATACTTAAATGTGTCCAAAAGTTAGTTATAAATGAATGCTTCCCAAAATATAAGAAATTAGCAACTGAAAGTCAACTACGTGTTACTGTACAGTCAGCTGAAAATGGAAAGAAGACGATCACTGAATTGTTGGGAAGCGAATGCAAATTGGGTGACAATAGCTACTGCCTGAAGTTTTCTCATGTCCTACGAGGACAGGGTCCTGACCTCTGTCCCCAAGGTGGTAAGGAAGTCACTGGTGTGTGTGAAGAAGTGTTTAATATCTGGGCTTAGAAAAAGGTTACAAGTCATGCCTGGCTTTTCCAGTGTTATTTACTTTGAATGGTAAATAAGAGGAGGAATTCTCTTTTATCAAATGTCTCCCTTCTTCAATAACGACAGAGTAATTACAGGATGATCAGAAACAACCCTACCCAATTTTTCACCCTCCAGGAAAGGTTTTCTTTGCTCTTAACTTCCACCCTGGGGAAACGTTCTATGTGCAGAGGGCACAGAAACTGGGGCAGGATTATAAAAGAATTTCAGAAGGGGCTGCAGCGCAAAATCGCACTGAGGTTATTCTCTGGAGGACGGATGTCTAGACAAACACTCTGCTTCCCGAGGACTTGATGTGAAATTCAGGTAGGGCCGGGGGGTCTCAAACTCGAACAGGTATGAATCACCTGCAGGGCTGTTCAAACGCAGACTGAGTAGGGAGGTCCCGGCAGGGCTGGAGAAACCACACGTTAAACAGATTCCAGGTGAGCAGCAGCTGTTCTCGGGAAGCACAATTTGAGGAAAGACGGAGCCGTGAAATTGAGTGGTTTCAAAAGCAGCGCCCACGGACGCACCCCGGGAGTTTTGTGAAAACGCAGATCCCTCGCCCCAGCCCGAGTCCCCAGAATTGAAATTTTCAGGGAATGCTCTGTAACCGTCTGCACTGCTGCTGAGCTCCCTGGGACCTTGGCTCTCAGGTGGCAAAACTAGATTTGCACTCAGAGCCAGAGCCACTGAGTCAGGTAGCGGAGGTGCTCGGAGCCGGGGCCTGGCGTCTCTGTGGCCTCTGGGACTCCTCTCTGCTGCGAAGGCTGCACGTGCAGACCGTGCTAACCCCCAGGAGACGGCAGCAGTCAATCCGATGGAAAGACCTCTTACTGGTTCTCCGCTGCAGACCTCAAGGCTTAAGAGGCAGCACCGCATACTGACAGCAAAGACACCAGCGTCTGAATCCGCCTGTCCTTCCCCTCTCAGCACTGCTGACCTTGAGCTGTTTCTAAACTCTCTGACTGCGCTTTCCCCTCTGCAAAATGGGGATCAACATGGGGATGGCACCTACCCAGAAAGGAGCAAATTAATTAAAAATTAAAATGGGTGCAATGCCCAGAGTAGAGCTGGGTCTATTTCAGTGCGATAAACAGTATTTTAAATGCATGACTGAATGTTGCTCAGAAGTCTGAGCGCAACACAAGCATGATATTTCAAACAATTGTTTCCTAAAATCGGCTGTGTTCTTTCAGCTGCTGATTCCAGTCCTCGCCGCTGGCTTTCCCACGCAGACTGGGCCACCTCAAGATACAGGGCCCTGAGAGGGAGCCGCTGGATGAGCAGACAACCAGACATCGCACAGACCCCGGGGAGACAGAGCCCTTGGCAATGCAGAGGACGTTTCCCAATCCTGGCTGTCCTGTGCCGTGCCCCTGACCTGCGGTCCAGACCGCAGGTGTCCACGCCTCCCAGCAGGGCCTCTGTGTGCCCAGCACGTCACGGTTGGAAATGGCAGCTGTACAATCCGCCTAATTCCAGTGCTTTCAAGATCAAGTCCATTCCTGAAACCTGAATTGCTGTTTCATTTGCCTCTTAAAATACGAGCACTCCGGGTAAAAGCACAAGCACGAGTGATGATCACTTTCGAATAAAGACTGTTCATTACATATGCGTTTGTTTCTGTGGATGGATTCACAAGGACCCTTCCAGAATCCGAGAGTCTGGAACGGTGTGTCCTGGGGACACCCAAAGGCAGGGCGAGGGAGGGGAGCGAGAGCACGGAGGGCACCGGGACGAGAAACACGAACTCGAAACCGCACTTCAGTTATTTCCCTCTCTGAGAATGTTCTCATGGTCACCGATGAAGCATAACCTTCTTTTGGGAGGAACTAAAAAAGAGCAGGTACATTAAATCCAAATACAATAACTACAAAAGTAAACACTCAAATAAAATGACTATAATTTCCTCTATAAATGGGAGAATGTTTTTTAAAATAAGGATATAAAATTTTTTAAACTGTCCTGGTAGGAATCAAAAGGCAAACACACACACACACACACACACACACACACACACACACACACACACACACCAAAAAACAAAAACAAAACCAATACCCAAAAACATGTGCTAATATTTTTAAAGAAAGTCTAGTGAACTAGTAATTTTATATCTGGTATCTTTTTTGTAAAGGAAAGGTGCAAGCAGGAATGAAGGTGAGTAGGCAGGGAAGGAAGCAGCAGCATTTTATTTACTTTTTCATAATGATTATTCTCCAAAGACCCAGGACAAAAACCCAGTCCTTGGGTTGTACGTGGATTGCACTCTTGCAGAGGAGACCTAACTGCTGCTTCACCAGGATGAACCCAGGAGTTTTATAAGGCAATGATAGTAAATGTGTGAAAAAATACTGTTGATGACATGTTATTACAGTAAAAAATGTCCATGTGAGTCCATTCATGTTGTTGTAAATGACAGGATTTTGTCCTTTTTGATGGCTGTGTAGTATTCCACTGTGTATCTCTACCACATCTTCTTTGTCCATCATCTGACAACGGGCCCTTAGGTGTTTCTTGCTCTTTGTTATGCTTAATCAGTAAGTTAAGAAAAAGATGAACACCTCATGATTTCATTCCCAGGTGGTATGTAGAGAAACCAAACAAATGGAACAAATCATACAAAAGTAGACTTTAAGTCTACAGAATTAAATGAGAGGTTACCAGAAGGGAAAGAGGGTGAAGAAATTGGGAGAAAAGGGTGAGCTCTATGGTGAAGGAGAGAATCAGCCTGTTGGCTGTAAACAGTGTTCTCTATGCAGATGTGGATTTAGAATGATGTGCACTTTCAGCCTAGAGAATGGAAAGACACAATATTCCTTCGATCATATAATGATGCATAAAAATAAATAAAATATGTAATAATATTAAGTATGACTGGTATGCCCTGGTGGAATAGCAGTGAGGTCCACTGCCTGGCTGAGCAGTCCACACACATTCCCAGGACCTTGGTTCATGTCCAGGGTCCAAGGGAACAACCAAGATGAACAACTAATAAAAATAAATGCTTATTCCTCCTCTCTCTTCTTGTCTGCCTGCCTGTTTACCTTCACTCTTGCCTGTGCCTTTCCTTTAAAAAATAAGTGCCCAAGGAATCGCACAATGTAGGTTGTGTGTGTGTGTTTGTGTGTGTAGGGGGCACATGCACACACGTGTTTGTAAAACACGGTTATCAAGTTTGCAAGCTGCTGGAACTGACTTCACATCAGCCCAGGGGACCCCTGCCCATGTTGGCACACATCAAGGGGCCTGTGTGAAGTCCTCTAGGTCACCTCTCCCTCTCTGCAAATCCTCATGGGACCAAGTCACCGCAGCAGAAGGAAGCCGACCTCTCGGGCATCTGCAGGGGAGTTCAAAGCACCGACGCTGATGCAGGCAGTTTCTTGACCAACAGGGGGCCAGGAGAAGACAGGCAGCAAGGCTGTGAGCCCCGGGAAAAAATGCCCAAGTGGTTTGTGCGGGGCTGAGACGGTCCCTCCGTTAATTAGCTAGTCACTTATTTGTGACTTTTTCACACTCCAGGAAATTTTCAAGCAGATGTGTCCGAGACTTGAAAATTAAATCATTCTGTGTCTGTTCCTGAAGATTGTCACTCCTTTGAGTCTCACTTTGATCCTCTTTAAAATTAGAAGATTCACCTAGAGGGACATTCAGATCCCTTTCCATCTAAATGTGCCATCAATCGATAACCACGTCTCTCTCTCTCTCTGATGTGTATTTGTCAATCCTATGCACACTCGAAACACACTTTGTTTTGAAAATAAAACAATTTCTCAGAACATACCGCTTTTTTATTTTCTAAAACTAACATTTTTGGATAACTTTCCTTTCATCACTATTGGAATTGGCAAAATTCATAGGCTGACATAAGTTTCAGGTCAAGGGAGTCACGTCCACGCCCACAACAAGGGAATGGCATCATCTGATGTCTTGAAAGTCAGCCGGCTGGGTGGGTCCTGCACAGAACCCAGGAGAAAGGGACTGGAAAGCCAGGCGATTAGGTGGCCCTCACCTTGTCCTCTACAACCAAGACCCTCAGGCTGCATGTCCTGACTACCCAGTAACTCATTAGGAAGATATTTCGGTTTAGAATCATTTTCAGATGATAAAGGCAAGTAGAATTTTCTTTTGCCACGTAGGGAACGTCTCTGCTCCACTTTCTTCTTCGACATTGGCAGAGACGTCACTCTCTTCTGAAACTTACACGTGAGACTGTCACTTCAAAAAGACAGTAACATCAAGTAATTAAATTCAGAGTAAATTAGAAAGACGAGGAACTTTCCCCAAGCGTGTGTGCATGGAGAAGGCCAGAGATGCTCTCAGCCTCCGCACCGTCCTCTCTCCAGGGAGGCCTGGGATTAGAGGTGTTTTCTGACCAGGTGGCTTGGACCTGGGGGTGGACTCTGGATCTCTTGGACAGTGATATTCAAACAGTCTCAGCGAGCAGAGCACCTCTGTCCGGCCGCACTCCTGCGTCTGGAGTCGGGACGCCCATGTCCTGGCAGGGACAGGTGTGGTGGCAGGTGGGCGGCAGGGACGCTGGCGCCCGACATGCAGGCACCCCGAAGTGGCAGTCACCAGACCGTCCCGACCACGACGTGCAGGTCTCCGTCTGTCCCCCATGCTTCCTCCGCCTGCTGATGCACCAGAGTTCGGGCAGTGGCGTCCAGGCCCCAGGCAGTGCCTGTCCGGGCTGGGTGAGTGCGGAAACCGTGCTGCCCTCCTGGCTTCTGGGACGCCCTGGGTTCAGACCTGCACCAGCTTCCCAAGCCGGAGGCGGGCGTCTCACGGCTCCCCGGCGTCCAGAGCCTCCCTTGCCCTCGCCCCATGTCCAGTCACAGAGGAGGCCCTGCTCCGCCCTACACGGGGAAAGGGATTGTAAGGGGTCACAGACACAAGGGAGGACGGGGACAGTGAGGGCTGGTGTCCTGGGGACAGACAGCCTCCGGCACAGGGAAGGGCAAACCCTGCGCAGGTTTTTCATGGCTTTCTCCGGCCACGGATGGCTCTGCTGTGATTCGGTGGGAAGATTCCCAGTCGCACCCCGGAGACCCAGCACCCGCAGGCCCGCTGGGCCCTTCCTGGCTTCGGTGTAGGGTGGCCGGCGCCCTGACAGGCTTGGCGGGTTTTCTTGTCCCGCGCTCCCGTCTTGCCCATGGCCTGGCCACCGTGAGCTCCAGACGCCCAGCTCAACTGCGAACATCTTGAGGTCTCAGGATAAGACAGCTGGTACCAGAAGTGTCCCGAAATCACGCCCTCAAGTGGAACTTCGCAGAGCGGGTGGTCATCTCTCTGGAAGCAGGAGGAGCCCCGGGCTGGAGACAGGGCCTGAGAAAGCACAGAGGCCCTAGAGAATAGCGAGGACTGGCCAGTCTCCAGAGAACTGTTACTGCTCATGGTTCCAGAGGCTGGAATCCGGGCGTCAGCTTGGGAGAAGTCGATGAGGATTCTCCTCGGTGCAAAGGGAGGACAAATCTCCGTCTCTTCTTCATCTGGCCGTGAAGACGGACCCTCTCATGCTGATCTCATCTAAGGCTAATTGCTTCCCCCGGCCGCGCCCCAGCACCCTCACAAAGGTGCTGCAGCTGTAACAGGGGCTCTTCGGAGAACACCGGTTCAGTCCAGGGCAGAAGCAAGACGGCGTTGACCTCTGGCCAGGGTGCTCTCAGAGAGGACAGCAGGACATGCGCTGATGGTGAGCGTGATGACTGCTTCTGGCAGCCCCGGAGAAGCCGCACGAGAGCCCAGCACGGGCTGCAGGGGAGTGAGGTCTCTGTGGCTTCTTTAAAGGGGCCCCTTCCGCGGGGCGCCCGGCACAGCCAGCGAGTGGTGTGTAGGACTCGCAGGGGAGAGCCAGTCACCAGGTCAGCCGTGCTCTGGGACATCATGTGTGCCCGCAGCCCGGAGTCGGCCCCGGACGTCGAGGGCCCCCTGAAGTGTGGCCTTTACCATGTCCCTAAGTGAAGTGGACGTGCCAGAAGCTCCCAGGCAGGTGCTGAAGGAAGCGTCACAGGCAGGAACGCTGCCAGCACTTAGGGTCTGGTGCTTGGGGGCACTGTGGGCTGTGGGAGGACTAAGAGGGGTCCTGGCCTTTCCCGAAATGCGTGGCTGTCCTGTGGTGACCCAGGTGGGCAGAGCTGGGTCCTGGGATCCCACTGTCTCTGGGACCGAGGGGCCACTGACAGGCAGACTGGGCAGCTCTACCGGCCGACGCAGTTGAACTTCCTGGGCGCTGGCAGAGGAGCCGCAGCAGGGGCCACAGGGCTTCCCTTGTCGGGAGAACGAGCGTGGGGTACGGGCGCACTGATGGAGGAGCAAGGCACAGCCTCTGAGCACAGCCCCGGCCCTCCATCCCGAAGGCGACCGTCCTGACCGCTGGGGTCAGTGCAAGCAGGGGCTGATCCTGCTCTGTAACTGAGGGCCTCGTCAGCCCGGGAAACCCGGGGTGGGTGGGGGTGACCTTCCAAGTGGGCCAAGTGGCAATGAGAGACAGTGACCACCATATCTAGAGAGGGTTGGCTGGATGGGTGGATGACAGATAGGAGGACAGATGATAGGTAACATGGTATCTGGAGAGATGATTAGATATATAATATAGATAGGTGACAGAGGATAAACAGACAGATCATAGATGTTAGAGATAATAGGTATGCAGATAATATATGATCAATTGATGATTGATACCTGATAGACACCTGATATATAGGTAGATGAGAGATACATGATAAAAACAGAAGATGGATGATAGATAGAGATAGATGGCTGATAGAGATAGATTACTGAGAGATACATGGATAGTACACAGATAAAATACAGAGAGATACAGAATAAACAGATGAGAGACACGAGAGGAGGGGAGCTGGCTAGGTAATAACAGATGATAGATCGATGCTATAGATGGTTTAGAGACAGATGGATGATAGATAGACAAAAATAAAAAGAGGTAAGTAGATGATAGATTCACAGATAACTGGATGACAGATGGATAAACAGATGATAGCCAGAGATGAAGAGATAGAAGTTAAATAAACAGATAAAACAGATAGCAGATAGATGACCGAAAATAAGTGATGGCAGATGATGGATAGATGATGGACAGATTACAGGCAGATGGGTGGACTGGTAGATGATGGATGGACAGACAGACACAGATGCCAGCAGGGAGGTGGGTGGGTGGGTGGATAAATATAGACGGATGGATGGATGGAGAGATGGACGGACAGATGCAGATCCAATGTGTAGAAGTGGAAGTTGTCCCTCCCACGATCACACCCCAGGGACGCATTTTCCATTTTGGGCTCCTGTGATGGGAATCTAGGACTCTGAAGTAAGGCTCTCAATCCAGGAGAAAGCAGGGTGGTAACACTGCAGGACACGGTCAGAACTGCACTGAAGTGGAAGTTGCAACAACCTCCTGACCTTCTTGCCCCTCGTGGCGGACTCATGAGCAGAAAGGAGTCGGGCTGCCACTCCAGGCAGTGGTCCCAGATGGGCCAAGGTGAGGGTAGGGGGTCTGCAGGTGGTAACGGAGAGACAGTGAATGATACGCCATGGCCTCGCCCCTCTACAGGGAAGCTGATCTCACGGACGCTTAGCCTAGGATGCAGAGGTGATGTCAAGCGGCCCTGAGCTCTCACCGGACAGGTCCCCACACCCCCACCCTGGCAGAAAAGGTGTGAAAGGAAGACCCACATACAGCCCCAAGGCGAGGGCACAGGGACCCCGGAGCAGTGTGCGGGGTGGGCTGCACGGGACACCAGCGACGTGACTTCGCAGACAACCTCTGCCTCGCCCGTCCTCCTGACACCATCGCTGTCACGTCACTCCCTCAACTGCCGACGACTCGCGGGGCTTGCTGAGCTTGGAAACTGGAGCGTCCCACCTGCCCCACCCTGCACTCTGGCCTTGGATGGCGTGCAAGCCAGACTTCTGGCCCCTGTGCCCTGGTCCATGGGCTAAAGGACACCCCAGCCGTTCGAGGAGTGAGCTCCCCTGGTAGTGAAACTCAGCCAGTGCCGGATGTCCAGGTAAGTCTCCGCGCCCCGTCCTCCCCCAGGGACCGCGCCAGGCGTGGGCTCTCCTCGCCTGTTTTCCCAGAAACGTCCCACATTCTGGGCACACAGACCCGACAGCATCTTGCAGTCTATTTGTAGCAACGCTGAGTGGTGACTGGAGGGACACTGTACATCAGTGCCCCGTCCACCCTCCTTCCCGGTTCCTCACCGTCACCACCGCTGTTCTGTGCTTAGGCTCCCAATGACTGCACCCACATTTCGGCCTGCGCCTCAGGTTCTACCTTCTGGAAGGTCTTGACTTGAGAGTTAGCTTCCGCACGAACGTGGCCATAAAGTGAAATGAATGAATGGGGACAGCGTGAAGGGGTGGGCGAGGGTGGGAAGCAGGCCCCGAGGATCTGCTCCGTCTAGGGAAGGAATGCTCCTGGAAGGTGGAGACTTCAGGCACTGGAAACAGCTTTGAGACTCACCAAGATGGACTTCTGCATTTCAGAGGCGGGAAGTTGGAGCTCAAAGCCATCTCTCGACTTCCCTGGCTTATGTAACCAGCACAGCACAGCTGAGCCCAGTCTTGGGAGTCTTAAATCAGAAAGCCTCCCACTGCACCGCTCTGGCTATGACGAGGATTGGTCCAATTCCCCCATGATGCCCGAGAGAGTCGTTTCTAGATACTGGTCATTCGAACCTCCACGCCCCCAGAGAAGACAGGGCTATCTCGTCAGACTATCATCAATGGAAATGCTTCAGACAAAACTGAGATTCCGGCGTGGACTGAACCATAACGAAATATAACAATTGCAATTACCTTATTTTCAATATCGCCCATGCAACAGTCATGCCTACAATCACACGTTTTGCAGACTGCATTCAAGGACTGGTTCTACCTTCCAGGACGTGAACAAATGTATGTTTCTGGCTCATAAGTCAGCTTTGCATCTGTCCATTCCCTGGAGTCTGATCACTTCTCGGTAAATGGTCAAAATTGAGTTTCAAGAGCTACCAGTTTGAGCATCTCCGATCCTAGACCATTTGGAGTAATTCCTAAGGCCCAGCTTAATTTTTACACAGTCTGAGAGCCTCTCTGCTCAAGATTACTGTAGGGAAATTACTGTTTCAAAGCACCCAAGAGTACCCTAGTGAGCTAAAAAAAAAAATGAATGAAACTTTCACAAGTGCCTAAACATTCTCCCAGAGAATTATGTTCACAGAGCAGGACTCTGGATTATAATAAGACTCTGCATCTTACATAACGCCTGTGGGTCTCAGTCCCCCCAAAGACAAGGGCTGGGAACAGGTGGTCTCCGAGGGCTGCTTAAACGCGAACATCCTATGATTCATTAGGATTTTCTCCTTAATGTAGTTTTCCCTTTCTTGTTTCATTAAAGTTCCATCTCCCCGGCTCTTTATTACTTCTGTTTACAGATCTATTTTTAAAAATTACAATACCTTGTTCTTTACTCAAGAAATATTGGAAAATGTAATGAACTTTCATGAAATATTTTGATATGAGTTGTGGAGACTAGGCAGTTGGTCCCCCTTGTGTTACCGGCATGTTCCAAGGTGCTTTGCGGGGGGTGGGGGGGGTCAAGGAACCTTCCACACTTTTACAGGAGGGGGGATACAGCTTTTTGAAATGTAGGTCTCTCAAAGTTTACTCTTTGCTCTCAGCTGTTACATAATGCATGAGAACATTATATTAATAGGAGCCATTTGGTAAGTCTTACAAAAACAAAAGAAAATGTACTTAATCTTGAGAATACTTGCAATTCAGCTATATTTTTCAAAAATGTTGAAATACTCCTGTGTGTTTTGGGTTTACAGAAAACAGACGGATTGCACTCTTAATGCGCTCTTATAACTTCATTATGGACAGTTCTTTACAAAGAGGAAGCAAATAGACAGGAGATGCTGATTAAAGAATAGGAGAAAAGCAGGAAAAGCAAGGACAAGAGGGTGGAAACCAGTCCTTCTCTGACCATGTTTGATATCATTCTCCAAGAAAAAAAGGACACAGATTATGTTGTTACACAAGCATTAAAGTAACAAATTTGGATCCTATTAAAGCTCCAGTCCCAGTATGGAGCTGGCAGCAAGATTTCATAATATTTGAAAGCATTGCCCACAAGCTCTGGCCAAGGGAAGTGGAACTGGTCATCTTTCTTTCTGTGCCCTTTCAAACGCTAACTTCTAAGATGCCCTGGGACTGTCACCTTCCAGTTAAAAATGATTGAGCTCATGTCTCAGTTTCCCCTCTTGAAAATATTCGGAACATTCCCCTTAGGACATGGATGTCTCCTGAGTCTTGACTAACTCACAGTCACATGCACGTATGGAAACACTCTGATAGGAGCAATGACATCCTCATGGATGGTGTGTTTCACAAAGACCTTGAAAGGGAGAGCGAGGGCTCTGCATCATGGCGGCCTCCTTCTGACCTGGTGTTGCCCCAGGTTTAGTGGCCCTATTAGAATTTCCATCTCAAATGCATCCATATAAACCCGTTCTCAGGTAGATTAATTCAGGTTTAGTCAAAGCTGATCTTGCAGTGCTCAGCCTAGCCTTTCCGTGAGCGATACTCCCATTTCTTCTTGAGACCACGGTTTCTGTTACTTCGCTTGTGTGTACATTTCAGCGCATAGCCCAGCCCAGGGATGGCAGGTAAATGAAAGCAGACTGAATTTCAGTTTAAGGAAAACAAGCAAATATTGACACTGATCATCCAGAGAAAGGCTGGTTCCCAAAACTATGAACTTATGATCAAGGAAATACTCAGAGACCTGGAAATGTTGTAAGAAATGGACTTCATGACCCATTTCAAGTTGAATTTTCTGAAAGATTAGAAAACAAAGACACTCTGCCCTCTTTCCATAATTGCAGGCTGTGTCCTGCACTTCAAGGGATGACAGGAACGCCCCCTGCTGCTTCTCCTGGAGTCACTCAAAGACTGGGGATCCTCCCCCACTTCATCACTGGCTCCCACAATCCAAGGAAGGAAAGAGAACAGAAGGCAATTCCCTTTCATTTTTCAGATAACTCTCTCTTCACTTTCTTCCTCTCCCTCTGACTAGTCTCCATGAGCACATTGGAAATGTGAACATGTCTCAGTTCCATTCCCGGTCCTCATCCTTCCAGCCCTTTTTCTCCGTCTGGGCACTGTGTTTAAGATACGATATGATGGGTATCTTTCACTCTAAACTGACACTCAAGCTCAACGTCTTCAAAGTTTGCTGTTTTGGAACCTGAAAGTATCTCTCCAGCTAGAAAACTGAGTCATCTTTCTTCACAGATTCCTCACCACCCACATTCAATCTGTCAACAGTTTCTATGACCCGGCAGCTACACGCTCTCGCTTCTATCTTGTTCTTTTCATTCCTGAGGATGGTGTCCTAGTTCAGACACTCTCCATCTCTGTCCTCAGCTCTCCGCCCAGCACCTTCTCCTGCATCTCCTCAGAGCCCGTGAGCCTCACCTGGACGCAGGTACAGAATCCTGGACCCTCCCCACACCCCCGAGTCAGAATCTGCATTTCAGCAGGAGGCCCTGATGAGCCTCTGCGCACCACTCTGAGAACCCAGCCTCCCTGCGCCTCCCTTGTTCAACCATCATCCGCTGCAGTCATGCGTTTTTAATTCCGTCTGATGTCTAAGCTCCAAAATCTTCCCGACAGACTTCATGCCCAGACACAACCAGCACCATGGAGTGAAAACTGTGAGACGATCTTGGTTCCTCTCTCTGCTGCTGCTCCTTTTACCAACTCAGAGCAGAGTCAAGTGGCCTGACTCCACGTCTGTTTCCCAACTGCTCTGACTTCAGAGGATTAAGCGTGTGGAGCATAACGCAGAAAAGCACTTGTTACATGGACCATTACCAGGGCATCTGCACCAACTTTCATGAGTCCACCCCGACCACGTATCGCATGAACGCCAGCAGGAGCCTGGGGAGAAAGCACAAACCCGTCTGCAGCAAAACTAGGAGACAGACAGAATCCAAAGAGGAGTAAATCCCACCAGAAGGGGTAGAGATCAGGCAAACCTGGGCCACTAAAACTGAAGGAAGGCCACCCAGCAGGCGGCAGGAGGTCCTGGGTGGAGATGCCGAGACCCACCAGGCCTTCACTGCTGCCGCTGGCTGATGATCGGGCAGGAAGGACTGGCTGCAGAAAGCTGACGGCACTCATCTTGGTTCCGAGAAAAACAGGAGAGGCGGTCAGAGGAGTCAGAGGACAACCCCCGTGAGGCGCTGTCTCGTCTCTCTTCAGGAGAAGAGGAGCAGGCCTTGGGTTCTAAGTGCTGGACACTAACCAGCTCTCGTCCATGGACAGCTGGTTCCAGGAAATACTAGGCAAGAGAAGGCAACATATACATGCAAATTTTAAAGGCAAAAAAAGACCCTGTCAACAGAGGAAGCATTTTGCTTAAGAAGTTGCTGCAGTGAAACAACTGAAAATTAGAAACCATATCTCTTGACTTTGAAAAGAAACCTTAAATCCAGGAATCTGGAACAGAAAGCACAAAGTCAGTGGAAAGGTTATGAACAGAAGGATAAAACCTGGGCTGGAGGCACGAGAAAAAAAATGCCACAGAATTTAACACAAGGTTGAGAAAATTCTATGGGACGTCCTTTGCTCCTGCAGAAAACGTAAGAGCTGACATTGAAGAGAAAAATGTAGAAAACAATAACAAAATACGTCTTTGGAAAACAGTCTGGGAGTCCTCGTGAAAATAAAGACGGATCTGCCATTCGTTCCAGCAATCCCGCTCCTGGGCACAGACCCAGGGGACACAAACAATCTGATCAGGAAACACCCCTGCGCCCCGAAGTTCACAGCAGCTCAGTGCAGCACCGCAGCCAGAACACGGACACAGCCCGCCTGCCCGTCCACCGACGATGAGGGGAGAAGCTGCGGTCCGGATGCTCAATGGGACTCTATGCAGCTATTAAAGCAGATAATTGTGCCCTTTGCAACAAGGTGGATGGAGCTGGAGGGGATCATGTTAAGTGAAATAAGCCAGGGGGAAAAAGAGAGGTACAGGATGGTTTCGCTCACCTACAGAGTAGGAAGAAACAAAGTAAATGTGCAGACACCTCTCAACTAACTTCACAGACCTGAAGACAGTGGCTACAGGGGTGGCAGGAAGAAAGGACGGAGGTGACCTGAGGGGCACTGGAGCCCTGGTGAGGGGTGTGTGTGACATGCATCCAGACTGACACGTGATTTCGATATCCGAAAATGCACAGAGCTGTATAAACAAAAGAAACAATAAAGCCATTTTTTAAGAATGAATAAAAGGAAAACAACCAAAATGGAAACTAAGAGTAAATAACATTGTTTAGAAAAAAAAAAAAAAAAGATATATTTTTTAAAAGAACAGGCAAAGCAGTGCCCATTTAATAACAACTGATGTCCCTGAAAAGGCTTTTTGGTACAAGTTCTACTGGATTCCATTCATACGTATATTTATTCATGGGTTCACAAGACATGATTTTATTATTGGGGCTTGATAGTATAAATTTTACACATGATAGGGATGTTTCCCTTCATTCTCTTTTTTAAAATTTTCATTTTTTCTAGTGTTTCCACGGATTTTGTTTCTTTTTCTTCTGCAGGTTGACTAGACTGAGCTAATATCATTTTTAAAAACTTGCTATGTTTAGCAGAATTTCATTACACTTATAACTTAACAGAATTGCCAAATTTTTCTGTATATAAGATATCTGAGAAGAAAAATGACTGGGACAACTATCTACACGTATTAAAAAATAATCTTAATACTACTCTCACATTGTGCATCAAGATACACTAAAAATGAATCCAACAAAATTAAATGAAACCAAAACCTGAAAAAATTGGAGATCTGTTTAACAAATAAACCTGGGAGAATGTAAATCTATCTAACCAATAAGTCAATTGTATGAAAGCAAAACAAAACAAAGAGTAAAGTCAAAAGACAACTAAATGGGAAAAAATATTTGCCAGTCATCACCGGTGCGGGAGGGACGGTGCCAGCAGAGCGGACGGGAAGGATGCACAGTGTGCATCTTTTTGGAAACTATGAGTACATATACTACTTAATGGTTCGACAAAAGCTTTTTCCAGAGTTCCCGTTTCTATAGGATAAAACCCAAACCCGTACACTCTCTAGTCAACCTGATGCCAACATTTCTTCCAAGCTCTCTGCCCGTTTTCCAGACCCGCCCGTGGAGGGCGCGGCCCAGACCCCCCTCGGGTGCTCCCCGCCTCCCTTCCCGTGCGGCTGTTCCACCTTCATGCTCACTTCCGAGGGCCCTGTGTTCCCTCCTCACAGGTTGATGGAAATTATTTATTTGTGCAAGACTGTCCCCAGCTCTTCCTCGGCCCTACGCGGCTAGGGGACCAGTCTCCTTTTTGACACGTATATACAATCTGCCCTGTTTCACCTGTTGGGTTAATGACACTCTTCCTTCAATTATACTATCATTACATTAATAAAACAAAGGCATTTTAATATCAAAACATAGATAACAGATGGATGAAAATATGCAAATGGTAGCAAACTAAAATTATAGAAGGAGATAATTTCACGGTAAATTAAATGATGATCAAAAACTAATGATATGGAGTGTGCTTGAGCAGTTTAGAATCCTCAGCTTCGAAGTATTTTTAGACTCTAAAATGTGCATTATTTCTCTCATTTTTATCATCACTTTGACTTATTAACTCTTTGCATGTTCCTTTCACCCAAAAACACTGAGATGGTTTCTATGGAAAGTTCGGAACCAGGCCTCTTTGTTCCACAGGGCCGACCCAAGTCCACGTGGCTGACCCGAGTCCCCACCCGGGGTCGACCCAAGTCCCCGGGGCCGACCCGAGTCCATGGGGTCGACCTGAGTCCACAGGGCCAGACAGACAGACATTTTTCTCTAGCAGATGACGTGTTTTGATAACCCTACGAATTCATAGATGGTCATTTTGTCTTATCTCTTCTTTGTGTCTAATTGACTTGGAGAACCCAAGTCTCTAAAATGACCACATGAGAAGCCTCTTGGGCTTATTTACTTAGAAACAAGACAATTACACTTCGCCCTGATTTCTCTTTCCCTCTCAGCCATCACCCTTGCCACGTGAAGTTCTTGAAGATGCTCGCACACTCACACAAGTCGGCGATGCCAGTTATTAAAGGCTTGAGCATCTCCCCCCATGCCTGGCTGCCACGTCAGACATCTGCCATCGCCTGTCTCTGAGCGGGCCTCGTGGCTCTGGAGCAAGGGCTGCCTGTCTTCATTTAACCAAGTGCTTACAAATATTCAACAGTCAGTATCTCCCCTCACCACTTAACAAGTTTCTCTTTTCAGTGATACCTGAAAAAGCTGGAACCAAAATCACCTTTTGAAAGAGATTTGCTCTAAGTTCCTCCCAACTAAGCGTCTCAGGTGCAACCCACGGGCATCTGCACGTGACCCGGTCCCCTGACGGATTCCCATTCGCCAGCACGGAATCTCATCCTTAGTAATGAAAGCCCTATAGGAACTGTACAGCCTTTCCATAAGGCAAGACACACAGCGTGAACTCAGATGATAAGTATATAAGTATCATCACTTTTATTTTTCCACCTTAACACTGATTTTATGTCACTTCTAATTGCTGTAACAGCTTTGATGGAAGATTTCAATTTCCGGAATATCGACTCTGTTTCCAGAAAGAGAGTCCCTGTCTTCCTCTCGCAAGAAAGAGCATGTTGAACATTCAAACATCAGGTGATTTCCTCTGGATGAAGCCTACTAGAGAAGCCCTGGAGCGGGGCTGTATTTGTCAGGGGCTTCAGAAAAACAGCCCCGCACGGGGCTTGGCTCCACGGTGAGCCCCAGAAAGGCTGGGAACGTGGCCCTGGATCTGAGAGCTGGGAGCCAGGGCACAGGACTGCACTGCAGCTCAGCAGGCAGAGAATTCATCCCTCCTCTGCTCTTGGTCTATTAGGGTCCCCAACGACCGCACGACGCCCTCTGCATTGCTGAGTCCAATGCAACTGCTCCAATTGGAAGGCTGTTGTCTCTGAGAAACAGCCTCCCGAACAGCCTGACACCAGGCCCCCCAGCATTCTGGGCACATGACCAGACGTGGACGCCTACAGCTCACCCTCATGGCCTCCTCTTACTCATGTCCGTATTAACACAGATTCTGAGCCAGGACCGGGTGTAACAAGCGTTCTGCAAGTGCTGCAAAAGCCAAAGATGAATCGAAGGCAGTTTAACACTCATTTGCCTTTTACATTTCATTCAATGACTCACCTCTTTCACCAACAGAAGCCAAGATCTTTCTTTTCCAGCACACACACTGCCTTTTGAGACATGGGTAGCACGCCTGCTCTCCCAAGTTAATTTCCATGTTTAAGGAAAATTCCCTCCCCGAAAAATGTGAAAAAGCCTTCAAGAGAATCTCTCAAACCTCTAACACCCCCAAGGAGAGTTCTTCAGACAAGGGGCCTTGTGAGACCACATCCATGTGTCCTTAGTGTCCGCCTGGGTTTCAGTTTCTGGAAGGAAATCCTACCATGGCAGCGAGTCTCAGAGAGAGAATGACATCTCACCTGCGGCCCAGTAATTGTGAGAAGAAATTTCAATTCCACCCTCGGCGGGAGCTGGGGAACTCAAGTCTCAAACTTTCCATCTGCCTGTTCCAAACACAAAAAGAAAATTCCTTACACAGAGCGAGGATTCGATTTCTCATCGCTGGCGGCCCTGCCTTGATAATTCCACAATGCGGACCAGAGACCCACACAGCTTACGGTTTGGAAATAGCAAAGCAGGCTTTTCTCTTTAAAAAAGCCCTCCCTAAGATGCATAATGGATTTCTTCCTTCCTATTGCTAAATGTTTTTCTCTTTCAATAAAACTCGCTTCTCCCCCTATTTCTGAGATGATTCTCCTTTGCAGGAGGAAAAACAAAAATGTTTCTCGATGCTGGGAAAGAGGCTTAGTGCATGCTAATTCCCACAGGTGTAAGGAAGACAGCCTTAGGATTTAGAAAATCTAACTCTGTGCAAAATGTCTCTCCACTCTGGATGTCCTCAGCTGTCACTTTTGTCATGTGCAGGGAGCTTATTCAGTGTTTGTCAGAACAAAGGGAGCAGGTGGGGGTGAAACTCGAAAAGGAGCTCAGCCACCTGCTTGTCTTGTCGGAAGAACTTTGGGTTGTTTTTCTTTCTGTCAGAGGAGCCTCAGGATGAAATGGCCCCGGGGCCAAATCATTAGTACACTAATCAGTGACTCAGTAATGCCCTAGCGAGTAAAGATGAGTCCTTAGAAGACCGCCAGGCTCCTAGGATGCAGCTGCCACGCTGAGTTGGAAGAAATCTCAACACGACACGGTCCATTGGGTCTGCGCCCACATAGAGACTGACATCTTTTCCCTGTAAGTCACCTGGGTTTTACCTCTCCGGGGCTTTCCTTCCTGCTGGCCGCTGGCCCTGGCATGCTAACCTCCATGAGGACTGTTTGCGAGGAAACCAGGCGGGTCCCCTTCAGCCACAGACAGGCTGCCTCACAGCATATGGGGCTGGTGGCGCCGTCTACAGATCTAGACCTGATGGCAGAGCTGAGAGAAGGGGACTCGAAGGGAACTGTTCAGAGAGGCTGAGATTCCTGGGCCACCAGCTCCCAGGTGCAATGAAGAGGTGGGAATGACGGCCATGCCGGGCTGCGTTGGCAGGAAGCTATGTGGACGGCGTCAGGACAGACAGGCTGCAACGGTGCTCTGCACAGAGAGAAATGCCAACGTCCCACATGACTGGGTCTGCGAGGAAGAAGGCCTTTGTCCTCGGGGCCTAGCTGGCCAGCAGCACCATATCAGCTAGGTGTGCTTTGCTGGACGACATGGCCACCCACCCACCCCAGATCCAGGAAAGACAGCACTATCGCCCATAGCAGTAACGTGCAATTAAATATGTTCATGCTGCCCTCTGAAAATCACCTCTGGCTGGGGAGTGCCTGCCCCAGGGCTCATAAATACAGCTGGAGACGCCGCACTTCAGGGTCTGCAAACAGCACTCATTACTCCGTGAGTGAATGCCATTTGCGATTTTTACTGTCCACCGAAGACGACTTCTGCGAGTGTCTTTGACGGTAATCTGCCCAAAACACTACTTGGCAGCTGTCAGCAAAGTGTGTGTGATCTGCAAATACCAGCCCCCTCTCGGGGAGCTGACAGCCTGGACCAGTGGACTGTCCACCACATTGCACCTGGCAAGCCAGCGATTATTTCCTCTGATATGCTACAAACAGCCTAAAAGACGGCGTTGCCGTGAAGAGACCCAACCTAGAGTCGTCAGTCTGACTCTTAGCAGAGAGCTGACTGGCCAGCGGTGATCTTTAGGGAGGGGGCTTGCAGGACGGCCGTCCACCAGTCGGGACGCAAAGCAGCAAACTGGACTCCAACAAAGCAGCTGGGCAGAACCCAGGTTGGTGTCACAGGTCCCCGCGGCGGCGGACTCTGCTTTCAAAAGCCGGGCTCCACGTGGCCTTCAGGGAGCAGACCGCCCTGGGCAGGCTTATTCTGTTCCACATTTTTGTCAAATTAACTTGCCACGGGACGCATCCGCCCTGGCACCTTCAAAGGCGCTCCTGGCCGTGTGTTCCCAGCACGCACTGAGGTCCTCCTCTCGCTGCTTTGCTTTGGCAATTCCCCAAGTCAAATATTTCTGTCTGTATTCTCAAAAGAGGCAAGTGTGTTTGTCTGCTCCTCTGGCGCTTTCCTGTCCGGACTCCGTGGGTGAAGGCGTCCATACCCCTGGCGTTTCTGGAATCTCGGCGGTGCCGGAGTGAGAGCTGTTGTCCCCGCCTTCTGCCGGAGCGAAATACCTGGGTATAAAGTGAGCTCTTCGAAAAGGGAGCGCAGAAACAGTTCGCTGCGAGAGATAATTAAATTACCGGAAAAGGAGAGCAGAACTGATCCTGAAAACTGCCCGTGGGAGTGGACGTGGTCACGCGGCAAAGCGGCCTGAGAGAACATCCGAACGCGCACACCTTACCTGCAGAGGCCCCTGCCCCGCACACCAGCACGGAGCGTCTGCTCAGCTGCCGGAGGGGAGCCTGCTCCACCGCTACCAAGTGCAGGTGCTGACTCTCAAAGTGCAGACACACCTGCAGACCGAATGTCCACGCAAGCGAGGGGGCAAGTCTCTCCCAGAGTCACTGCTCCTGCTGTTCCATGACGTCGCCCGCGGTGACTCTGTGCGCTATCCAGTGGTTGGGTTCCTTCTAAGGAATTGCAAGAAATAAGAAGACTTGACATAAACGAAGGCCCCGGGCATGGCCCGCTCATCGGCACTCCTGACTGGGCATCTCCCGGGCCGTGAGTGGTCTCACCCCGCTTGGCAGGTGAGAGGGCGTCCTCCTTCCCCACTGGCGTCGGCTCTCACTTTACCCGGCTCGTCTGCTGTGAACACGGGGAGAGCTCTCGGGGCGGACCACACCTTCATGCCGAGCAGCGCCCTGCAGCCTGCGCCCGGGCTCCGTGCCTCTGACTCGCGTCTCCGTCTCGCGGCTGACCGTGACCCGCCTGACGCCGGCAAAGCCTCAGGTGCCGCGAGTGCTATGCTGTTCACGCTCAGCGCACACCCGCGTGTCACAGGATTTGCTAGAGTATGGCCTTGCTTTACAGCGCGGGAATCTAAGGTCCGGTGACACGAATTCACGTGAAGTCACGCAAACACTGAGCGTTAGGACCTCTGCTGAAAGCAATTTCACCGTTTCGCAACGCTCTCATGTGACAGCCTGCACTCAGAACGCCTTGCAATTTTCAAAGCATTTTCGGGAGACTCACGTTGCCTTTGGCATAAACCCACGCGTCAGCAGAAGAGGGCTGTCCCCTCTCTGGACATCTGAGGAGCGCCGTCTGCCCAGAGAATGGCGCCGGCCTAGCGGTTCCCGGCGGTTTCAGGCTGTTGGGCTACAGTTCGAGCAGAACCCCCACGAGATTTCCACCGGCTGGTAACCAGCTTGTGACCTGGACTCCTCACGAACCTCTCCGGGCGTCAGTCTCCGACGCAAGGAAAGCAGGAACCCGGCAGTGAGGCCGAAGCACCGCACGCCCATCAAATGGACCAAATCTGGAGCAGCGGCCGCACTGAAGGCAGGTGAGGATGCGGAAGGACCGCGACTCGCTGTCGGCGGCATGCGGCACGGGGCTGCCTTTGGAAGCACGTCGGCCGTTTCTTACAAAACTAAATCTACTCTAACTGCGAGATCCAGCAGGCGTCTCCTCGAAAAGCACCTGAAAAGGTACATCAACCCCCGAAACTCGCAGGCGCTGGTAGACGTTTCACAGCCGCTAACGCGTGGAAGCAGCCATCATGCCCACAGCAAGGGGACAGTACTCAGCTAAAAAAATGAGCCGTCAAGTCATAACAAGACATGGAGGAGCCTCACGCGCGTCCCTGGGTGAGAGCAGCCTGTCTGAAGAGCCCACACCCACTGTGGTTCCAGCTCCGGGACCCCCTGGAACAGGCGGAGCAGGGAGACAGGAGGGTCACGGTGTCAGGGGAGGAGGACAAGCAGGAGGAGCACATGGGTCTCAGGCTGTGACACTGCCCGTGCGACACTGGATGGTGGACACACGTCATCACACGTGCGTCCAGACCCACAGAACATATGACACCCAGCGTGACCTCCTGCGAGTGTGGGCTCTGTGATGGTGACGTATCAATACAGGTTTGCCAGCTGTAATGGGGGTGCTGGCAGAGGACCAGCACCCAGGCCGGGGGCCCAAGCCCCAGCTCGGGGTTTGGATGATGGGAAGGAAGGTGCTATGACACTGGAAAATCATTTCCCATTGCTTAAATGCTGTTTCGTCTTCTTTTATTGCACTTTTTGAGAAGGAAAGGTGCAGCAGGAATGAAGGCAGCAGGAGGCGAGGGGAGGAAGGACACCGTTTTATTGGGTTGTTCCCGGTCCCGGGTCTTGAACCCAGGACCCTGGGATGTATGTGGCATTGCTGCCAGGAGTACCAGACCGCTAGGCCACCAGGGTGCGCCCTCTCACTCATTGCTTTTAAAGTTACAATTTTCATTTGGGGGCTACACAAAGTTGGATGATCTCGGCGCCCAACATGGAATTTTAGAAAATCCGTAAAAGATAATCTGACGCATGCAGATGTTTCCCTTATGTGGATTTTGCATGTGAAAGGACCCAGAATACGGTGTCCCCCTGGTCTCCACGGAGAAACCCAAGCGCTTCCAAGGTGTGATGCTGAAACCCCGGGGGAGGTGGTCAGCAGTGGCGGACACTTAGTCTGCCAGACACTGTCACCGAGAGCCGCTGCTGTTTCCAACTGCACGTGTTTAAAAACAAAGGTTCACTCCAAACTGAAGTCAGAACCCTAGATCAACAGCTAAAGAAGCAAGAAGCGAATACGCGGAGGCAAGTCAGAACTGTTCTTAGGGACTCAATATGCGGAATACCAGACATGCACAGTTTCTAAGGCCAACTCATCACTTCCACTTTGCGAGGACTAGAATTTCAAAGCAGCCCTTACACGTTGGAAGCGAGGTCTGTCTTCGCTGCCAACGATTTCTTCTGAACTTGCCCAGAGTCACAATGGCTGACGGTTAATCTCTGCCCACAGTCAGAGTGACCACAGGGACCTCAAGACACACGTCCCGTCTCTCATCTGTCCCTCTGCGTCTTCTCAAACCCAGCGCATTCCCCCTTCTGCTCTATTTCTCTCTTGAACACCAAATCTTATTTTCTCTGTATCCTCTTCCTGCCGTCTCTCTCTCCTGAAAACGTTTTAGCAGTGTTTTTTGTCCTGACCCTTCCCACCTCTTTCTAGCAGTTAGCCCTGACCACCAGGACGGGGGACTGGCGCGTTTTCTGAGTAAATGTACTTGGTAAGTTTAGGCGTGTGTCCTTGTGTGAGACCAACAATTGCTTTTTCCTCCACAGACAGTGGAGCGTGATTGAAAAGAGATTCTCTCTACTGTTCCATCTGCTGGCTCCTGGATACTGGCCTGCTGGGGCGAGCTGGAGCCGCCTCGTCCAGGAAGGTGGGCGAGTTCTGAACTTGTCCGACTTCTCCCGGGAGCCGCGCCGTCCGGCCCTCTGTGGTGGGCTGGCAGACGAAAGAGCGACGCGCCCGGCACACACCCTGCTCCTCCTCCTCCATTTCCAGCAGTTTTAGGTGCGCAGAAAACTTGAGCAGAAAGTACAGATTTCCAGTGTGGCTCCCTGCACACGTGCACCGTCACCGTCAACACCAGATTCCGCCTCTGTCATATCGATGAGCCCACAGGGACATGTCCTCGCCCAGAGCCCATGTCACAGGGGGTCACTCGGGTGCTGCGCACTCTGTGGTCAGGACACGTGAGGACGTGTGTCCATGTACAGTGTCGCACGGGCAATGTCAGGGCCTGAGACCCATGTGCTCCTCCTGCTCGTCCTCCTGTGTCCCTGCTCCGCCCGCTCCAGGAGGCCCCGGAGCTGGGACCACAGGGGTGGGCTCTTCAGACCGGCCGCTCCCACCCAGGGACGAGTCGGTGAGGTGTCGCCGTGTCTTCCCATGGCTTCGGCTCGTTTCTTCTTAGCTCTGTGTGAAGTTACGTCCTCCCAGCCCCTCTTTCCGCTGCCCAGGACCCGTGTGCACCTGCTGGAACCCTGTGGGGAGTGGAACCCAGGTAACCGCAAAGTCCCAGACCCTTCTCCTCCTGCAGCGGAGCAGACTCGGTCAGCGGGTTCTCCTCTGAGCTCTAAGTGAAACTCGGATGAGAAGTAGACAACCTTCCCTCCGGGCAGCGGCCTCCACGGGCAGGACCCTCCCTCGCAGGGCACCCGGGCAGCACACTTGGTGTCACAATGAGCAAGGCCGTGAGGGACTCTCCACGGTGACAAAGCTGCTCAGGGCCACCGGGGGCCCTGCCCGCTTCCCTCTCCAGCTCTGCCCCGCTCGCCTCTCCTCCATCCCTGCTTGGTGTGGCAGCGCCTCTGCCGAGCCTGAGCAGTGACAGGAGACGGCTCTGGCTGTGGGCGCCTCCCAACGCTGTGACGCCCGGGAATCCCGGCGACAGGGGTGGTTTCCCTCTCGGTTTGTGCCCCCTTCCCGGAGGATTTCAGTTTTCCAGGACACGCTGTCCTCTCGCTGGACGGAGCCGGGGCGGGGTGTGCCTGGGGCGCTTCCCAAAAGCCGGGCAGTGGGCTGCACACACATGCGTCCCTCCTTGGGTCCACGGCAAGCACATGGGTGGCCTCAGGTATCCGAACAGAGAGCAGCGCGCCGTTTTCGTTAAATCTCCGGCCCTCGAACCCCCGAGTCCAATCGGCAGTGTGTGCCACGGGCTCCGGCTGCTGACCTGGAGGGTCGGTCCAGGGTCCCGGGCAGCCGGGGGTGTCCACAGCGGGGACCCGAGCTGCTGGCAGCGTCGACTGCACAGATAAGCAGACGCCCGCAGGGGGCCGAGCAGCAGTGACCGGCTTCCACGCGCGGACGGGACCTGCTCCACCAGCACCCAGGGCTCGAGACAGTGGCGAGAGGGCGGTGGCAGCACTTCTGTGTCCCGTCCATGTCAGCTCCCGGCCGTTGCTCCCGCCAGACGCCCATCTTCCCAGAGAAGGACTCTGTTCTGCCCTCTGCATGGGCCTTTCCATTGCAATTCTGACTCTTTTCTTTCTCCTCTGACCTTCATTTCGGACAGACTGCCTCCTAATGTCTGTTTCCCTCCCATGTCGATGAGGCAGGGAGTCCCTGATGGCGCTGTGACTTCACAGCGCCCAGCGCTCGAGACAGTGTCCCTTCCACGCTGCCGTGAGAGGAGGCGGGAAGCGGATCTGTTTGGGGTCATCGGCTGTGCTGTGACCTTTCTCCACCCACTGGCCATCCTGGGGGCCCAGCCGGTCTCAGTCGCTCCTGGTGGCCTCGATGCAAGCAAGGACCCTGCCAGCATGAAGGGGGCCACCCTTCCTCAGTCTCCCCTCCCCAAAGCCCGTCATCTCGACCAAACATGGACAATAGATGCCCCATCTCCTGCGGGTTTGCTCGTCCGACGACCCCTGAGCCTCCGTACAGATGTCAACACGGCATGAACACGCCGGGTACATGTGCGCGCACACGCACACACACAGAGGGGCGTCCGCACACGCACACACATGCACAGAGCCAGGATCACGTGTGCGGACACATGTACATGATGAACACATGTGCAGACACAGGGATGCACATGTACACACAGAGATAACACGAGCACGCACGTGAGCACACATCCATGCACACAGAGACACACTATTGATCGCACACAAACATGCACACACAGAGACAGGGAACACGTGTGCACACACAACACACATGCAAACACAGATACACACTTGCACACACAGGCAACTACTTCTTCCCCGTCTCTGGCACCTCTCCGGTGTCCCCCACTTTCTCCACCTCACCTCTGCACCCGCCTGTCTCATGCTGTCCAGCACCCACCAGACAATCTGGTTCCAGAGCCCCCGTGACCCCCTCTCCCGTCAGCTGCATGTCTCAGTGGTGAGAGGGCCACACGCCTTACGGGAGCTCCCTGAGGGACAGGAGCTGTGAAACGCGGCAGCTGGGACGGGCTGCTGCAATGACCTTTTTCTGTTGTCTCGATAACTCACGTGATGCGAGGGGTCACCAGACACCACTGGATAAGCCATGAGAGAGAGAGAGTATTGAGATCGGTAAGCAAAGTGGTCCTTTTCTGAGAGGAGCACAGGAAAGAACTTTTCATCAGGTGCCGTGTCCCTCCCACCACCATCACAGGAGCAGCTCTGCTCAAGGGCTGCGTCCCC
>RJWH01003844.1:6759-131755 GCA_004363575.1 Solenodon paradoxus | reverse complement strand
TGAATCCTATGTATTGTCCATGTGAAGAATTTGCATATGACTAACTTGGGCTCCATTTGTAATTCCTGTTCTAATTTACACCTCCCCTCTCTCTCACTCCTTCTGACCCTATAAAATGTATCCCCAATTTACTTGCTTGCTCAGACTTATGGAGAATATTCCCTGACACTGCGTAAAATAAAGCTGCCATCATTACTTCTAAAAGAGCACATGCTTGACTTTTGTCAATAAAGAGAGAGGGCTGTGACATAGTGAGTAGGCTGGAATAGCTAAGTGGGCAAGAACAAGGAACAATTAAGTAGAAATGACAGCAGCATTCCAGGGCAGTATATGATGGGCACAGTCAGTGCAGGCAGAGGCAGTTATCTCAGGAAGTCCATCTGTTGCAAATCCATGCTCAGTATTGGCCAGTCACCAAGCCCATTTTCAAGTTTGGACATGGGTCATGTTCTCATGCTACCCTCCAATGCCAGTGTACATTATTTTAGTACCACTTTGTTAGTCCCTTTTACAAAACAATGTTTTTGCATCTATACCTTTATATCTGTAATCACTATTATTGTTTTAGAATTTTCATTGGCTATCAGTTTTTTTGCATGCATCCTTTTCTTCAAGTTTTTGCTTATTCTTATTAAAATACATAATTGCATGATTTTCCTTGAAATGTAAAACTGTATCTAGTTTGCCTCAATATTAAGAAAACATTTGTATAGATATCAATATTACCAGTATTTTATCTCTTCTCTGAGACATTACTCCATTTTCTTCTGATGTGTTATTTATAAATCTGATAATTAGTCTGATGAATTATATGACAATGAGTCTAACATTGTTCCTTCATAGATGTTCTATGTATCTTTGCCTATTGTTTTGGTAACTTTAAGAAAGAAATTCATCATATTTGAATCATACTAATATGGATTCATTTTTAGATATTATGTTCAAGTCATTCAGTCTCTCTTTTAAAATATTTTATTGAGATAAAATTTATACACTTATAAATGAACACATTTTAGCCACATAAATTGATAAATTTTTGTCTATAAACAGAGTGGGTTTTTATTTCTATTAAATAAGCTCCTAAAATAGATCTGCCACATCGTTGGCTTGGTGTATGTTTTATTTTTTTAATTTAATACTTATTGAGGTAAATTTGATTTACAAAATAATATAAACCCATATGTGTAGGCTCACCATTCCTCAAATATGTGGGAAAAAACCCTGCCCATCACCAAATTACCAAAAGCACTTCACCATTGTTCATAGGATCACACAACCACTTACTCTCATCACCTACAATGTGCCACATTGTAACCTCATTTCTATTGTTAATGTCTAAGTGTTGGTTATATTCAGTCTGTTTCCTTGCTTTGTTTCTTTATATTCCATATATGAGTGAGATTATCTAGTACTTGTCTTTCTGGTTCCAACTTACTTCACTTAAGAAATCCCCTCGAATTACATCCTGTTGCCACAAATAACAAGATTTCATCTGTATTTATTCATCTGACAATGGGCACTTAGTTTCCAACTCTTGACTAATGTAAATAAAGCTGCAATAAACATGGGGGTGCATGTCTCTGTGAATTAATGGTTTGGAGGTAAATACACAGAAACGGGATGATAGGATTTCCATTCTCAAATTGTTGAGGAATTTATATACTGTGTTCCATAAAGATAGTGCCAATTTACACTTCCAACCACAATGTAAAAAGGGTACCCTTTCTCCACATCCTCTTCAATTGTTGCTGTTTCCAGATTTTTGGGAAATAGCCAATTTGACAGGTGCAAGGTGATGTCTCATTGATGTTTTTATATGTACTGTGTTTTCCTAATAATAAGTGATGGAGAAACTTTTTATATGCTTGTGATCATATTTACATCTTAAATGGAGTAATCTCTATCCAATATTTATGTCTCTTTTTTATTAGGCTTTTTATTTTGAGATTTATATTCTTCATATACTATATTTATTCAATTCTAAGCAAAACTATTTTGCCTTTTTAATTCCCCTGGCAATTGGGTGCAGCTTACATTTAGGGCGGCTGATTTTTACCTGAAAAGATAGACGCTAAGTGTAGAAGATTATTTATTACATTCTTAAAATTCTGCTAATTCCATTGCTAAATTCTGTCAATTTCTTTAATCTCTTATTATGTATTTAAGATTTTAAAATTAATTCCTCAGTCCTTGTTACGTGCCATTTTTTGAACTTTGTAAATAGATTTTATTATTTTTGACTTTTGATTTTTTCACAAAACTCTTGAGAAATTGGGGTACAAGTTAGAATCTAACAAATATGGTATTTTGAATATTAAGCCCTTGTTAGATATGTGATGTCCAAATATATTCTCCCAGTCAGTATGCTGTCTGTTTTGGTGATAGTTTCTTTCACTGTGCAGAAGGGTTTTTTTTTTTTTTTTTTCATTGCTTTATTTTTTTTTTAGTTTGATGTAGGCTCATTCATTTATTTTTTGCACTTTTTTTGTCTTGCCACTGTAGTTGAGTTACCAAAGTTCTCCCTAAGTGATGCCATGGAATGACTTTCCTATGCCATAATTGAAGCATTTTATGAATTCTAGTTATATCCAAGTCTCTAATCTATTTTGAATTAATTTTGTGTGATGTTAGAAAGTAGTCTTGATTCATTGTTTTCCATGTGGCTATCCAGCTTTCACTATGCCCTTTATTGAAAAGATATTCCTTTATTCCATGCTCTTGGCTCCTTTGTCATAAATGAACTGAAAATATCAGTAATTCAGTTCTATTGAACTGTGTTTCTGTTTTTTATTTCAGTACCAAACAATTTTGATCATTATTTACTTTGTAGTACAGCTCAAGATTCAGGCGTACGTATATACTCAACTTGTGTTATGTTTTCTCATAGTTGCTTTGACTTTCGTGGTGTTTCATTATTCCATACAAATTAAATATGTTTTATTCTAATTTCTTGAAAATTGCTAGTGGGCAATTTAGGAAATATATTAAACCTGTGTATTACTTTAAGGCATCCATTTTAACAATGTTAATTCTTCCCAAACATGAGCATGGGATATTTCTTTTAAGAAAGCCATATAGTTTTCATTGTGTAGGTCTTTCCCCTTTTTGTTTAGTATATTGCAAGGCATTTATTTTTTGTTTCTATTGCAAAAGTGATAGTTTTCTTGATTTTATTCTCTTCTATTGTATGTTTGTATGTAAAAATGTGACAGATTTTTTAATATTAATTTTGCAGCCTGCCACTTTGTTGTATGCAGTGATTATTTCCAGTAGCTTTAGGGAGTTTTTGAAGAATATATATATATATATATATATATATATGCAAATATTGATCATTTACTACATTTCCAATTTGTGGTATTTTTCATGTGCTTTCCTAAATTGCTCTAAGACCTTCAGAATGATATTAAATAGCAGTGATGTGAGTGGAACGCCTTAGAGGAAACTATTTTAGTTTTTTGCCATTGAGTGTAGTGCTAGCTGTGGGTTTATCATATATGACCTTTATTATATTAAGGTATTTTCCTTCTATCTTAATTTTATGACATTTTATGTCATTTTATTGTTATCATAAATGCATGTTGAATCTTGTCAAAAGATTTCTATGCATCTATTTTTATGATTTTATACTTTTTCTACTTGCTTTTTTGTTTTTAAAGGAAAGGCACTGGCAGGAATGAAGGTGAGCATATATAGGCAGGCAGTAAGGAAGAGGAGGAACAGACACTTGTAATTGTTATGAATTTTTATTAGTTTTTCATCTTGGTTGCTCTCTCAGGCCCCAGGACACTAATTTGGATCCCTGGAAAGTATGTGTATTGTGCTTGGCCAGAGGCAGAGGACTCAACTACCAGTTCACCAAAATATGTCTCTCCTTACTTTTATTGATTTGTTGTATTATATTTATAAGTTTTTATATGTTCAACCATTCTTACATCCCTGGGATAAAGCAATTTGTCATTATGGATTATCCCTGATGTATTCTTGGATTTGCCTGGTAATATTTTGTTGAATGTTTTTTTACATCTTTGTTCACTTGACATATTGGTCTGTCATTTTCTTTCATTTCCCTATCTGCTTTTTGTCTCAGTGTAAATTTAACTCTCTTACAAAGTGTTTGAATGTGCTTCCTGTTCTTCAAATTTTGGAAAAGTTTAAAGTGGGTAGATATCAAGTCATCTCTGAAAGTTTGGCAAAACTCACTCGTTAAGCTGTCTGGTACTGGACTTTTATTTTTTGGGATATTTTGATTCCAGATTTCCTTGCTTGTGATAGTGCTGTTTAGATTTTACATTACTTCTTGATTCAGTCTTGGTAAGCCGTATGTTTCTAAAAATCTGCCATGTCCCCTAGGTTGTCATATTTATTGGCACATAGCTGTTCGTAGTAGTCTCTAACAATGTTATTTCTTTGATAGTCATTGAAACTTCTCCGTTTTTATTTCTGATTCCAATTATGACATTTTTCTTTTTTTCCTTAGTGAGTCTTGCCAAAGGTTTGTAAATATTGTTGTTGTTTTTTTTTTTTAAATGGGATTTTGGTTTCATTATCTCCTGAATTTTTTCATTCTATTTTGTTTATGTCTACTCGAGTATTTATTATTTCCTTCATTATACTGACTTTTGGCAGTAATTATTTTTCTGGTTCTTTTGATGTGGGTTAGATAGGTTTATTTATAATTTTTGTTTCTTGAGGTAGGCATGAATTGTCATAGTTTTCCTAGTTAGCAGTGCTTTTTCTGCTTTCCCAAAATTCTGGTCTCTCCTATCTTTGTTCTTGTCTGCCTCCAAGTACTTTTAAATTCCCTCTGATTTCCTCATTTACCCAAGCATCATTCATGTTCATGTTGCTTAGCCTCCTTGTATTTTGGAATCCTTCACTTTTTTGTGCTTGTTTTATTTTGATTCATAGTTTTAAGCCATTGTAATAAGAAAAGATGCTTAGTATGAATCTGATCTCTGCAAATTTGTTGAGACATTTTTTTTTTTTAATATATGATTTACCCTTGAGAATGTTCCTGAGTACTTAAGGAAAATGTGAATTCTATGTTAATGAAGCATTTTATATGCCTACTTAACCTGTGTGTTCTAATTTGCCAGTAAAATCTGCTGTGTCTCTTCATTTTCTACCTGAACCATTGTTGTAAGTGGGGTCTTGAATCTCCTGCTATTATTGCTGTCTCTCTTTAGTTTTGTTAATAAAAACTACTTTATTTATTTCAATAAATAAATTTATTTTAGTGCATGTATATTAATAGGTTATATATATTTGCAGGAAAAAACCTAATCATTATATAATGTAAACACCTGTTTCTTGTTATCATATTTAATTGGAAGTCTATTTTATCTGATATATGTATGCTATCCCTGTTTTTTGAGGGGTAGTTACCATTTGTCTGTAGGATTGTTTTCAGTCACTGATTTTGAGCTTATGTTAATCTTTTGAATATACATGGGATTTCTGAATGCAGTAGAAA
Source organism: Solenodon paradoxus (assembly GCA_004363575.1). Classification (NCBI taxonomy): domain Eukaryota; kingdom Metazoa; phylum Chordata; class Mammalia; order Eulipotyphla; family Solenodontidae; genus Solenodon; species Solenodon paradoxus. The sequence goes on along the minus strand of RJWH01003844.1, from coordinate 126,279 downwards.
GGTGGGTTATTTTATTTTTATTTAAGGAAATGTGAAGGCAGAATGAAGGTGGCAGTAGACAAGCAGGCAGGAAGAAAGAAAGGGAGGAAGCACTTTAATTTTCATTTAGCTGTCCACACAGGCTGTTCTCCCCAGGTCTGGAACTCAAACCCAGAGGTACGTGGCCTGAAACTTTTGTAAGTCATTGACCTTACCTCTAATCTACGAGTGTGTGCTTTTTTTTGACATTTTATTTATTTTATTTGGCCCTTAACCATGGCTGCTCCCCATTCCAGGCCCCAGGTAGCAAACAAAGATATTTGGGATATGTATAGATTGTGTCTAATAGACTTAATAGTTAAGCCAACAGGTGAAACTGGGCTATGCTTTGTAATTCTTTCAACCACTCTGCCTTTTGATTGGTGAGTTAATCCCATTAACATTAAGGATGATTATATGTAACTGTATATTGATATTTTAATTATTTTATTGGTGTCTTTGCAAACAGTATCTTTGCTCATCTGAGGCAGTCACTGGCCGGGTATGTGTGGGGCCGCCGGACTTGTGTATGTGGTAAGCCACCCATGCAGGTAGCTACCCCTGTCCCGCCATAGAAGCACTGGTGTGTGGGCATGGAAGCACAGTCTCCAGCCTACCATGTACAGTCATGTCCCTGCTCCTCCATGCCTGGGGTGGCAGCAGGCATCGCTGCCAGCCCGGCAATCTAAATAGTGTTTGCGGTCAATGAGGCCCTCCCCCAAACCCTCTTCCCATGCTTTTTGGCTTCTCAACTACTGCCAGTCTTATCAAGTCATGGGATTTCAACCCCACAGGGGTATAATTCCTCCCTACTCCCCACTGTGCCTCATCAAGTCTAAGATTTGTTTGCAACACCCTGAGATCCCGACACAGCTTCTACTTCTGGAGCCTTTATGTCTATTTCAACCTATGGTTACTGGCTATGTGAGAGAGGTAGCCAGAGTCACATGGCCCCTTCCTAAAGCCACACTGCTGTTTCAATTCTTCTTTAAAGTATTAGTACAAGTAAATGCCTAATTCTTTTTCCAGCTTCTTATAATTGTAATATTGTGATTTCTTTTCTATCCTATTTTTACAATAGACAGTTAAATAAATGTAAGTTAAGGAAACAATAAGGATATATATGCATAACAGACAAAATGATGACGGCCACATAAAAAAATCTGTAAATGGCAGAAGGAAATGAAGGGGAAACTTTAAAAGCTATTAATTGTTATGCAAAATAACTGGGTAAGGAGATGTTAAAGCAAGTTAACTAGCTAAAACTCTGAAATACAATGAGGGGATTTAAGCCTGTCCCAGAGCACTGTCCATATGCATCTTCTCCCTGATCAATTGTGGCTGCATTTTCCTGTTCTGTGACTTAACATCTTTCAGACATTTTTAATTTTTTAATTAAGACAAGAACCAAGTGTTTTCTATTCATGAATGGTGATGAGGTTTTGTTTATTTTAAAATGTTAACATTATGGGTCTCACCATTAAGCTAATTGCATCCTCAGACTAGTAGACAAACTGGAATGGAAGACAGGCATTGAAAAGTCTAATCCAAGTTGTCCTTTCTGTGGGACAGCATAGTTCTAAGGCCTTCCTGTACAGGAAAATTTTACTTCAACCATTTTAAGAATTGCTTATTCTTATCATAACTTCAGATGTCTGATAGCTGGGACTTCTGATAATGGTGGCAAAAGAAATTGGTAAATATTTCACCACATTAGTACTCCTTGATCTCATTCTCCCTGCAAATGTCTAAAGTAAAAAGTAGTAAAAGAGACCTTGTTACTTGTTTTCACTCTAGTAGTCAAAACTAGTGTCCTAAATTATCAGAAAAAATCAAATCTCAAAATTCTTTCCTTATATGCCAGATTGTATAACCTATCACTTAGAAGGTGGACATGAATATTAAAAATAGGAATATAACCTACTCAATGTAAGAGGCCTACATCTCAGTCTCTCTATTGTCATTGTGAGTCACAACTTATCAGTTGGCACCTTCTATGCCAAATGACGGGGGGAAGCAGGAGGCAAAAAGTGACCAGATCCTCCAGGGGCCCTAAGATGGTGTTCTGCTGAGATGGTCTTGCTTCTGTGGGATGCTACATGAATCTGACAGTCATAGACTGTGGAAGCCCATGACAGGCAACTTCTGCACTGGGATGACAGAGGGGTAGCAGGTATTCTGGCATGGTAACTCTCAGTTCCTGGTTAAAGCCCAGGAACAGTTGGTTCTTGTAGGGACGCCGCAAGAATCTCAGGTTATGCATAGGCCTAGTTATAAGCCCACAATGATTTTCCATTACAGGTTGGAGCCATGAATATACCCAATCTGTTCCTGAAGAGTCCCAACTAAAATACATTTTTTTCCCTAATACTCTTACTCCTAATGTTAATCTGTTCATTGTCCAGCCTGTGAAGAACACGAAATAAATAAAAAAAATAGTTTCTTAAATGTGAATTACTCATTTTGGTTTAAGTACATCAATATTGAGTAAAAGGTAAAATTTCTTTAGCAAATTCATGTCTTGGTAATCTAATGTTTGCCTTTTTGACAGAACATCTTAAAAGATCATTTTGATCACATGACTTTACTCTTGGGATTTGTTATCTACCCTAATATCAAAATATTCTTAAAAAATAAGAAATTTGGCAATATGAACATTTTAATAAAAGTAATTTTGCCTCTAAATTAAATATATATGTATATACATATATACATATATAGATATATATCTATATTATATATATACATACATATCTCAAGAGCTCTCAGTTAACTTTTGGCAGGAATAAAATAAACATATCAGCTGATCTAAGCTTATCATTAAAAGATTGATCTCAAGTAATTGTTGTTTAAAGGTATATATAAATGTATAAATATATGTATATATATATAAATTGCCCAGCATATAAATATATTTGTAAATGAGAAATGTGACTTCTATGTCTGTTTATATGTTATAAAAATAAATGTTGTTAGATTTGTCCATTTGTCATTAAACCAAAAAAAAAATCCTTTATGTGTTACTAAATTTAACTCATAACAAACTAGTCTGGATGTTTCTTCAAGTTCAACTGAGATGGGAAAATTTTAATGAGACTGGTTTTGGGTAAATTGTTTAATTTTAAATGTCACTCAACCTTCCTGGTCAAAGAAATCACTTAAGAAATCTTTAGCTATACATTTTATAAGTTTCTAAAATATTCTTAGCATAACTATAAAAAGCTTTTCTGAGTTGTGCTCATCTGTTAAGAGGAAAAAAATTATTCTTAAAATTATAGTTAATTTTAATAACAAATTGCAAGTTGTCTAAAATGACTACTTATATAAAATTTGTGCCTCAAATCAATTTATCCCTGTCAAGTCTCTACTAAAGGAAAAAAAGCTCATTAAGACCAGGTCCCACCAAACTATATGTGCCTTTGATAAAATAAGCAATGGTATATTTTATAGCATATCTAAGACAACGTCCCAAAAATTTCCTAAAAATCTAATTCTAATTAAAGTTAATTTTTTCTTGTTTTTTTAAAGAAAAATATGGGAAATCTTAGAGAGCTTCTAAGATATCCTATATAATAGAGCTGTTTTCTCTTTGTAAAAAGAGAGATATTAAGCAAATTCAGCTTATTTGGTATGGTGAAATATTTTGGGGTGTATTGTCAAAATAAAAAGTAATAGTCAACAATCTTGTAGGGTTATATAAAATCGCTAATAGGTCTAGTACTTTTAGTTACTATTCTATTTACTATTTTATAACATTGTATACCGCAAAATCAAACATTGTCAATCATGTTATAACAAAACCTTTGACTGGTTATTTTACTCTTTACTGTTTACAGAGACTATTACTTGCTAACGTCTTCTTGTCCAAAAATTTGTTAAATATGGGTTTTAATGTTTTACCAAATTAAAAAAGGACCTTTTTTTGTAAGCCATACTGGATTTAGTCTGCTAATAATCCAGGAGGCAGAGCCATGCTTCTCCTCCCAAGTTTACTGCTCTCAGCAATCCACCATCGGTAGTCTCATCCTCTCTTCCTGTTAAATTTAAAAAGGAGTATTAGCCTGGATTTTCTCTATAGTTTCTCCTTATATGAATACCTTTGCTTTTATTATCAGTCTTATTACTACTTTAATCCTTAATGTCTTCTAACAAGCAAAATGTGACAGAAGGAATAGGAAGGGAATAGAGATCTCCGGTCAAACTCATATTTTAGAATTGCTGTTTTTGTCAACTTCTCTAGCCAGCTTACCTAGGCATCAGCTAAGAAGACTAACATCACCAAATAAACCTGAGGGAAAAGCTCCTGGCTACCATTGTGGCAAAAAGTCAGCCTCTTGAGCAATATATGCCCTCAAATCTGGAAAACACATGGACCATGCCATAGCGCAATAGGGGGACATAAATAAAGTGTGTGCCCATCTCCAGAGTGAGAAAGGACCACCTTTTCATAGTCCAGCCCATACATTGAGGGACAAAGATCTAGTAATGGAACTGAAGAAGCAATCTGACTCTCAACTCTTCATCACATGGTTGAGTCTCAGATAACTAAATGTTGTAGTTAAAACCTTTAATTTTCTTATTTATGGAGGAGTCATTTGTCCTCAACCAGCACTCTAAATCCCAACTTATTCTTCACATCAAGTTATGAGCATAAATGAAAGGTACTCCACTTAGTTTGCTCTGGTAATCTGTTTCTTCTGTTCTCTGTGATTTTCTTAACATAAGTAATGCAAAGAGAAATTACTCTGAAAGTCATACCTTACTTTGCAAATTGCCTTAAGCATGTTAGCAAACTTAAAGTGTCTTCAGTTCATCATTTGAACTGTCCATTACTCTATAGAAGAAAAAATTAAATTGGTTTCTTCCAAGAGCCCTCTTTCACCCTGGAAAATTTTCAGCCCACTGTTGAGCCTTGTCTGAAAAGAATTTAACCATGGTCATTTAAAAGTCTTTGCCTATTGCAATAAAATGAGGACATTGTAAACTGTCTACATTTATCCAGAAGTCTTGTGTTCCAGTTGAAGAATTGGACACCTGTGTGTCAATCAAAAATTCTTCTTTAAAGGAATCCCTTTGAATAAGTAAATATAGTTGATGTAAATAATTCTTTATTATTTTCTTGGTCCTCTGCCTCTGAAAGCTCAGCCACACCAGGAAAATATCAATTCTAACACTATTTGATATAAATCTCACCCATTACTATAGCACTTCCCATGTTTTGCTAGTACTCTTATGTGTTTTCTTCTTACACTTATTATTTCAACTATTGTCTTCTTCCTTAATGAAACTAAACTTGTAATTGTGCCAGTTCTAGCCATTTCTAATCTGGGGATATTTTCTATCATGCATTTTATCTGAAAAGCATGACATTGCCCTTGGGGTTCCCGCTCGAATTCTCCTAATCAGCCTTTTTCAGGAAACTGTCATTTTAACATGTTGGTAAATTATTATTATTTTTTCTCATCTAAAGACAATTAAATTATAGCTGTTTCCACAAGCCTATGCTCCTTTGGAACCAAGGGCACAACTATTGGACTCTGCATGTACTGCATTCCATCATCCTTCATACTGATCCCCCACAACACTTCCCCCATAGGTACCTTAAAAATAAAATTGCTTATGTCTTAGGTTTGAGAAATACTGCATCCATGTCCAGCTCAAAGAAGTTGCAGAAGAGATGACCTTCATCCTTTTATCACCAAAAAGATTTTTGGCCCTATTTCATCAGGGGGATAATGATGCGAAGGCAGCATAGCTTGGAATCTACAGACAGTACACAGATGTATGAGTGGTAAACAAACTGGTAAAACCTGAAAGAAACCCCAGGGGGCGTCTCAGTTTAGCAACCTACATCTAGGACACACCCTTAGGTACTCATGCCGGTTTCTCTCCAGTTTACCTAGACATGCCCAGAGCCCCTAACCCTCATATGTATATATACAGAATCTGTCTTGCCTGTGTGAGAGGCCGGCAGCTTAGGTACGCACACATGTGTACATTCTTTTAATGTAAACTTACCTAGTTATTTCTGCTTTTAATAAACTCGCTGTGTGTTCCTGCCCACCGATTGTCTCTCTACAAATTCTTTCAGGACAAGCCCAGCATCTCAGCTCCCTTCCCACCTCATCATCTGTTTGGCATCGCCTCATATTTCCCCTATCTTTGTTGTAGTCCTCTTTTTGCTCCTCCATAGTCTTACAGATTTCAGTGAATATTATTAAAATTTTTGCTTTAGCTTCTTTATTTAAGCTTGGTGCTTTAAGAGTTTCCCTAGGGAAAGTAGTTCATCATTTCACATGTATTTCTCTGTCTCTTCAATACTTTTGGCTTTTTGTGTTAATTTCTATGAGTTAGACTTCTCTGGTGTAAAGACAAACATTATATTTGGGTGTGGAGTTACACAGAATAGACCTGGTTGTTGGTCTAGAAAACTGGACTTCCTTTAGCTGTGTTGTCTTAACAATTGTTGGATTTGTTATAGCTCTAGTGTTAACCCTTTGATATGACTTGAGAATGCAGTCTACAAGGATTAGAGTTGGTTTAAGGAATACAGAAGTTCTCCCCAGACTCACAGGTATGAAAAATAAAGTTCAAGGACAGAGACACAAGAGTTATGGATCCAATTCATAAACAGGTCACAGTAACAGCACAGTCAACAGAAGAGAAAGCGCTGGGACCTGTACTTAGTAAAGTACACTCTCTTGTGACAGTCCCTCAGTCCTCCAGCATAGTGGCCATCCCAGCAGGGGTGATGAACAAGCCTGGAGATTTGAGGGTTGAATTTTATGAGCTACCAAGCAGGAGGAAGCTGTTTTTCTATAGCCAAACTATAGCTATAGTTTTGATGGAACTCTCTACCTCATGATTGGGTAGAATGGAATGTTCAATGCTGGGAAACAGTCAACTATCTGATTTTGTGTTGCCACATGGGTTTTCTGTCTCTGGTTGCCTGTTGTGAGACAGTGATAATTTCACCAGTTCCACAGCAGTGTGCTAATATCTAGGCTCTCTTCTGAACTCTGGGGGACTTTCTAACAATGGGGGCCTCCAGTGAAGTCACTGTGGGGAAGTGGCATATCAGTGGACAGGGATACCAGACTTCTTTCCATCTCATGCTGAGTCAAGTCACCTGGCCCTTTGTCTGAAAGTCAGTTATCAATTTATGGGAGGCCTTGCTGTAGGAAAAAACCTTTAGCTCTAGGAGAATGTCAGTTTTACTGTGCTCTCCCAGCTGCCTAGGTATCTCCAAACAGAGTGGTATGCTACTGAGATGGATCATCTTCTACTACCTTTTATGTAAGCATGTGTCCCCTCTCTTTTTGGAAATATTGGTCATGATACTTTTAAAAGATTTTAGTTGCTTAATACAAGCTTTCTGATTTTGTTATGGGGAGAAAGTGAGCTTGAGATCTGAATAGTCTGCCATCTTGGAATTGGATCCTTTTTAAATTTTTTAAAAATATTGTAATTCAGTTTTTCCAAAGAGGCTGAACCATTTTATGTTCCCTCCAGTAATATATGAGAGTTCATTTTCTCCACATCTCCATCAACATTTGGAATGGCATTCTATTTTTTTTTTTGTTTTCATTATTTATTTTGATAACTGGGTAGTTATATTTTATTTAATTTCATTTCCCTGAAACTAAAGATGTTTAGCAATACTTCCTGTGCTTTTTAAGCATTCATATGTTGATTGTGGTTTTTTCAACTATTTTGTTCATTTTAATTAGTTTGCTTGTCTTTTTTTAATGGAAAAGTACAGGCATGAATGAAGGTGAACAGGCTAGCAGGCAGGCAGGCAGAGAAGAATTGACCTTTCCACTACTCTTACCATGTGTACCAGTTTGCATTTTATTATTGAGCTGTAAGAATTTCTGTGCATGAGAACAGCGCACACAAATATAAATCTGTGATTTTAACTTTCATTTTTACAAGTGACTTTTATATTTGCAATGCGTTAATTTTCCTTCATTATTATTGATTATTGAAGAAATTTCTCAATGTGGAAAGATGTACTGCTATGTATTTCACTTGACCAGTAACAGTTTTAACTTTCAAATTTAAAAATGAGACCATTTTTGTGTTATTTCTATATGTGGTGTAAAAAGACAGTATGTACATTTTTCCCAAGTTATTAGTGATACCATGGTAATTTTTGAAAAGGCTTCCCTTACCTCTATTTAAAACTTTTAAAGCATTGTTGAAAATAAATTGAATGTAAAGTTTGAAAATGTATTTCTTGTCTCTAATCCAATGACCTTGTACGTGATACACATTATCTTTATTGAAGTAGTCATAGGAGGATTTGCTAGTCAAACAAATGAATGCTATTAAAGAATAATTGAATTATCATGTATGTTGATATGATTTTCTTGGAATACATAAATTATAATTCCTCTAATTAAAAAGATAAGAGAGTAATAATACTAATTATATTAAAATACATTTATGACCATTATAATCAGACTAAAAAGACAAAATGTACATAATAGTGAATTGTAATTATTCTTGATATTCGCCAGTATACAATAGTACATAACAGAGAACCAGTTATAACTTTTGGATACTTGCATTTCTTTCCTGTTGGAGAACAAAGGATTTGAATGCATGCTGAGTAGAGGTTGGTGCTGAATAACACTAAGATTAACAACTGAAAAAATGAAATAGGGACATTAGCAAGTTGACTAGTTGTTATAATATAAAACTTAATAATCTTCCAAAGACAACATAAAATATTACAAATGTGCTAGAACATATAATATTTTATTAGACAAATTATGAAGTACCAGGCAAATTTAAAATGTAATGTAGGATTTAATACCAGAAAATAAGGCAACATTTTTTCATATTTACAAGGAAATGATTCTACGGTTTTAAAGAGTGCTACATACTTTTCATAAAATAATGAAAGTAGCAAATGTCCACAATTCCTAAATACACCAATACAGAATTAGTTTACATCTTTCATTCCAGTTAAAATCACTTGCTATGTAGAATAAGTTCTGTGTTTAATACAGACACATATGCTATCTGAAAAGTTCTAATGTGCAACAGTATGTATAATTATCCTATTTTGTCCAACTTGGATTTATTATGAATATCCTTAGGTCAAGGTATTCTTTCATATAATGGCAACTATGCTAAATTAGGGAGTATGGTGGATCATGAGTCAGAATTTTTTAAAGATTCTAAAATATAGAATATTTTATAGATATCGATTGGTATAACAAAATACACATAAGTGAATATATTGCCTGGTATTGTCCGAAAATATGTTCAACTCCTAGTTTCCAGTCCTTTGTAATGTGACATCCTTTGGAAAAGAGTAATTGCTGATGCAATTAGTTAAGACCAAAGGCATTAGAATGATGACTAATCCAATATAATTGGTGCCCTAATTAAAGGGAGAAATTTAGTCATGGAGACATAGATAATAATAGAAGGAAGATAATGTAAAAAGAAATAGAGTGACAACATATAAACCAGGGATAAAGCTCTGGAATAAATCCTTTATTCATACCTTCAGAAGGAACCAACCTGGTAGAGACATTGATTTCAGACTTCCAGCTCCCAGAACTATTAAACAATAAATTTTTCCTGTTATGTCACCAAGATTGTTATGCTTCATTATTGTGGTCTTGACAAACAAATACACTGCATATGAATGGGATTAAGATAATGTGTGCTCTACAATTTACAGAATGTTTCAAAATGTGTTACAAAATGTGTAATATTATTTGTGGTAATTTTTGTTTTTCTTGTAATGTCTGTACCTGTCACCAGGAAAAAAATCATAACAGGGAACAGACATTTTATTCATCATTGTGACTTAGGCATATACCAAAGTGCTTTTTGTATATTAGTAATAGAGGCAGTCTTTATTTTTTTAACAAACATAGCATATGTATGCCCATATGAAAGTGGGTTCTGCCAATTTACAATTATCAGTTTGAATTATTTTTTAGAATTTACTTAATCCTTGCCATATGCGTTTTATATTAATTTGCTTTTATCATGAATGACTATTGAATCTTGCCATAACCTTCTTTTTAATGTATCTATTGATTATGGTTATATAAATTTTGTTTTTCCTTTTGTTGGTGAGGTGTATTACATTGATTGTTGTATGTTGCATCTGTAGAATAAATCCTACCTGATCAGGATGTATAGTATTTTAATACGCTATTTGAAATTATTTGTAAAGATTTTTTAGCATTTTATATCTATATTCAGCAGTGATATCCATTTGTTATTTTCTTTCCCTTGTTACCCTTATCTGATTTTGGAATCAGGGTAATTCCAGCCTTGTAGAAAAGTTATCTTTGGTAATATTTCTAAATCTTTAATTTTGTGTATAGGTTTAAGGAAGTTGGATAATAGATCTTTGAATATTGGTTAGAGTTCACTAATCAAATCATTCAGTCTGCAATCTTTTTTGAGAGAGTTTTATTACAGCTACATTTTTGTGAAGCGATTGGTCTATTCAGTTATCTGTATCTTCTTGAGTCAGTTGTCAGAGTTTATGACTGCATAAATATTTTTCTTTTTTAAAAGATTGGCAAAATTTTGGCATACATTTGTTTATATTAATGTCATACTTTGTATTGCTGTGATGTCTGTTGCAATCTCACCTCTTTCATTTCTCATCTTTTTTATTAGGGTGTTCTAATCAGTGTGATGTCTTTTTATTTAGTGGTGGCTCCCCTCACTGTACAAAAGGCTTTTAGTTTGATACACTCCTATTTAGTTGCACTTTAGCTTCATTTTTCATAGTTATCATTTTCCAAAGATATCTCTGATATTTGCACAATATACAGCACATCAGAGTTTAATCTCCAAAATATAATAAAGAGCTCATTCACCTCAATAACATAAAGCAGACAACAAATGCAAAAATGAGCACAAGTGGACACCTCTAGAGAAGATACACAGATGGCCTACAAACAAATGAAAATATGTTATATATATATCACTATCAGATAAATTTAATTAAAATAAATTTTCTATGTATTCCTTTATGTATTTTCAGTCTCATTAAAAATGAAGTATCATGGAATCATACATTTTTAAGCTAAAGTAAATTTAGATGCAAACCGGTGTTGAAAGAAGGAACTAGAGAAACTTCATTTTTACTGGCTTACTCTATAAACCGCAAAGTCCTGAGGACCCCGCTTTCTTTCTAGATAATCAATGTCTCTGGCAGTGAAACAGAAACCTTGGCACCTGGAATTCTAGGTACCAGCCTAGTGAGGAAAATCTTGGCTGGAGGGGTTTCTGTTAATCTGCTGAGATATAGGAAGAAGTTAAATGTCAAATAGATAGCTTAAGACATTTTAGGTGTGACCTCTGCTATGTAAACAATTATAAAAACCTCTCATTCTGCTTCTGTAAACCACTTACAGCACATACCTTGGCACATATAGAAAAATCAAGCTATAAATACCCTGCACTATTTGAATATGGGGCTGCTTGATTTGGATGCATCCGCCAGCTAATAAACTCCTCTTAAATGCTCTTTAACTCTGGTGTGTCTCTCTGATCTCAGTTACTTTGTAACATTTGGAGGCCCAGTGAGATCCCCAGACACTCTAGAGCTGGATAAGAGACATACAGGATCGGACAGCCTCCCTGAAGTTTGGGCGACCCCACTCGAACTTTGAGGAGAGGTACCACCTGAGATGTTCCAGGGTTCCTGTCATGGTGTGGGTCAAACAGCGTCCTGACTCACCAGCCATCCCCCGATTGGCACGAATTGAGGAATCCAGGATCCCCGGGGTAAGTCTGAAATTCTGGTAAGTCTGGACTTCTCTTTTCTGGCGGGTTGAATGAGTGCCGGACGCAACTAAGACCATTTACCCAAGACCTTCTGAGATATCGGAAAGTCATCTGACAGGTTATAATTATTGTCTCGGTGTCTGTTTTTGTTCTACATTCTTGTCTATCTTTGTGTTCTGTACTTGTATTTGAAAATGGGGAATAAACCTAGTTCTCAGAAGACCCCCGCTAGGCTATCTCCTTAAACATTTCCATGACATTTTCCCTGATGATGAGGCATATGGAATCCCCTGGTCACAGGGGACACTCTGGACTCTCTGTGAATCGGAATGGCCCACCTTTGATGCAGTTGGCCAGATGTGGGGACATTTGACGTCCCCACTGTTAGGGCCATCTGGAAAGTCATAATGGGAAGCCCTGGCCACCCCAAACAATTCCCCTATATAGACCGCTGGTTAGGTCTAGCAGAGAATCCTCCCCCATGGTTAAAGTCTTGTGCTCTTAAATGGGGATGTCATATCCTTATGACTCATCTAGTCTCAGATGAATCTCAGCAGAAATCAGACAGTTCTTCCCAGGGTCCCCCTGTCCTCCCCGCTCCCCATGAGGAAGTTGACTTTCCCCCACCATATAATCCTAGGCTCCGACCTCAGCCCGAGTTCCCTCAGGAGGAGACAATCTCTTCTGCAGTCCTTTCACCCCCACACACGTGAAGCAGATCAGAGTATAATCAGTTGGGCACTCCCATTCCTCCCTTAAGAGAAGCCCCACCTGTCAATGACACTGGGTGACCCTTCTTAGTATATATATATCCCCTTCTCTACTAGGATTTATATAATTGGAAAGCCCAGAATGCACCATTCTCAGAAAAACCCCAAGCCCTGTTCAGTTTAGTAGAATCCATTTTGCAAACACATAAGCCCATATGGGAAGAATGCCAGCAACTGTTAAACACCCTGTTTACTTTTGAGGAAAGAGAAAGAATTAAATTGGAGGGTAAAAAAGCAGTGTTGGGACTGGGAGGGAGTTCTTTAGAGGAAAATCGGGACCGAATTGAGGAAGCACCCCTCAAGCGGCCCAATTAGTACACAAATGCTAGTGGGGGAAGGAAATTACTGGATATATTTTCACTGGTTTCTGCTATTGGGGCTGAAGACTGTGGCCTGAAAGCCAACAAACCTATCAAAGGTTTCTGAAATTGTTCAAGACGCCTAGGAATAGCTGGCGGCTTTCCTGGAGTGTCTCTGTGAGGCATACCGGGTATATACCCCTATTGATCTGGATGCCCCAGAAAACAGCAGGGCAATAAATCTGACTTTCGCGACTGTGTTGGCCCCTGACATCTGGCACAAACTCCGAAAATGGAAGAGTTTGAAGGTATGAACCAATCTTAGTTAGTCAGCATTGCTCAAAAGGTATTCAATAATAGTGACTCAGTAGAAGAAAAACAAAATAGAAAATTGACAAAATTAATGGTAGTAGTACTTTGAGAAATAAACGATCCCCCTTGGGGATGTCACAGAAGAGGAAAATATGAAAAACCTGCAGGAGAGAAAAGTCTAGGGCCCCCTTGGGAAAAAAAAAAAACAAAAAACAACAAATTGTCTACTGCAAAGAGAACGGTCATTGGAAAAAGAAATACCCAAAGAAGCCAGGAAAATGTATCCCACAGGTCTTAAATCTTAAAGACAGACAAGGCCATGGCTCTTTTTCATTGAGCCCCTGGGAGCCAATGGTTACTGCAAAAATTTGGAGGAAAGAAAGTAAACTTCTTAGTAGATACCGGGACCACCCATTCAATTCTGACAGAGCCCCTCGTACCTATCACCTGCCATAAAATTCCTGTACAAGATACTACTGGGGACACTGTCCACTACCCGTGGAACAGTCAATTTAGGACAAGGAACTGTTTCTTATTCCTTTTGGGTTATGCCAGAATATCCCTAACCACTGATGGGTAGGAACCTATTACAAAAGCTCCAAGCAACAATCTCCTTCCAGGGAAAGGAGGCCACCCTGACCCTTGGAACCCCTCAAGGAAAAGAAACAGAACTACAGTTGCTCTTAACATGTCCCCTCTCCGAGGAATGCCATTTACAATAACCCACCATCCCAGAGAAAACACCAGAGAATTCCAGCCTTCTCCAGCAGCTTCAGGAGGCCTTCCTGATGTTCTGGGCCAAAACAAACTCCCCAGGACTGGCAGTCCATCAGCCTCTGGCCCACCAGGATTACACCCTCCTTTAATATGTTGATGACCTGTTGCTGGTGGCAGCCACTGAGGAATGCTGTCTCCAGGTCACCTGAGATCTACTCGACTGCCTCCAGACATTGGGCTACTGAGTATTAGACAAGAAGGCTCAGCTCTGCTGCCCCAAGGTAACTTACCTAGGGTACCAGATCAAGGAAGGAAGATGGGCTCTATCCTCTGACCGTAAACAAGCCATCCTCCAGATTCCTGTTCCTACGACCAAAAGGCAAGTATGGGAGTTTCTTAGGGCAATGGGATACTGCCGATTATGGATCCAGGGATTTGCCAAGCTGGCGAAGTCACTCTATGCTTGTACTGGTGGCACAGAGGTCCTGAAATGGGCAGAGTTAGAGCAGAAAGCCTTCGAAAACCTCAAAAAGGCTTTAACTTCGGCCTCGGCCCTTGCCTTGCCTTACGTCCTAAAATCTTTTCAGCGTTTTGTATACAAGGCCTGGGGAATCACAAAGGTAGCGCTGGTTTATCCCCTAGGACCCTGGAAGAGGCCAGTGGTCTATTTGTCCAAGAGATGGGATCCCGTGGCAGTGGGATGACCTGGATGTCCCAGAACGGTTGCTGCCACAGCTGTTTTAGTCAAGAAGGCTGATAAGCTCACCCTAGGGTAAGAACTGACTGTCACTGCTCTACACACAGTAGAGGCCCTCTTGTAAGGGACCTTGAAAGATGGATGTCAAATGCTCATGTAACTCAGTTCCAGGCCTCACTTTTGGACCAGCCCCAAATTAACTTTCAGAAAATAACCAGCATTAACCCAGCAAGCCTGCTCCCAGAGAATGATCCAGCCATGACAGTCCACAATTGCAATAATGTAATGAATACCTTGCACACTACCCGGCCAGACCTGAAAGACATGGCACTGCCTGAGGATCATGAAATCCTTTACCGATGGAAGCAGTTATGTGCTGGATGTTATAAGGTATGCGGGAGCTGCAGTAGTTACTCTTGACAAAGTTATCTGGTCGCAGGCACTAAGCCAAGGAACCTCTGCCCAGCAGGCTGAGCTGATACAAGCCGTAAGATGGGGAAAAGAAAAGAAAGTTTCCATTTACACAGATAGCAGATATGCATTTGCCACCGCACATGTATATGGTGCTGTTTACCAGGAAACAGGGTTCCTTACATCATCAGGAAAAGATATTAAAAATAAAGAAGAAATTTTAGCTTTGTTAGAAGCTATCCACTGCCTAGCAGATGTGGCCATAATTCATTGCAAAGGGCACCAAAAAGGAATCTCTGAGGAGGCAAGGGGAAAAAAGAACAGTGGACCAAGAAGCACGAGAATAGCCATAAAACCAGTGGGGCCACTCCAGGTACTAGCTACCTTGCCTCTACCAAATCTGCCAAGAACTCCAGATTGCACTGAGGAGGAAAAATTAATGGCAGATAGGAAAGCAGCCACTGAGACCACTACAGGTTGGAAACTGTCACCGGAAAATAGAATCATTGTCCCAGAAGCCCTCGTTAGGATTCTTGTCTCCCAGATACATTAGGCTTCTTATCTTGGAACATCAAATTGACTGAATTGCTTCAACACAGGTATTATATACCACATCTAGACCAGATCATTCACAGCATGATGGAGATATGTCAGACATGCGCCCAGGAATTGCAGGTCATGCAATGAGCCATATGGAAGAGGTGCAGGAAGCCCTTCCCATCCCATGCGGCGAGCCAGTGCACCCATTCCAACCAGGAGACTCAGTATGGATAAAAAAGCATACCACTCAAGGACTGACCACCACTTGGACTGGGCCACATACTGTCATCTTGACCACCCCCACAGCTGTCAAGTTAGATTGTGTCCTGACGTGGCTGTATCACTTGAGGGTAAAGCTCAACTGAGAGGAATGGAAATGAACTCCGCAAGGGGACTCTCTAAAGCTAAGACTCTCATGTATCTCGGGATCATTGTAACTTTATATGTAAACGTTCTGGGTAATCTGCATGAGCCTAAGGAAACTACCTGGGAACTCAGGCAAGGGGAAATGGGAAAAATTGTAAGCAAACAGGTTGTTATGGGGGGGGGGTGCAGTTAAGTTATGCTATGGTGTGGAGGCTCATTAATCCGGGCGCCACGAGCAGACTCACTTTGCTGTGGAGGCGAAAACGGGGGAAACCCGGTTGCAAAAAAGCAGGAATTTCCCAGAGTCTGAAGACTTCTCCTGTGAAGCCCAAGCAATCCAGCACTCCTCTGCTTAAAAACCCTTCCCGAAAAACCCAGCATAACCACAGGCGTAAAACTCCTTAGCAGAAATGATCCTCTCATATTCCTAAAGCAAGGAGGACTCTGTGTAACTCTAGGAGAGGAATGTTGTTTCTATGCTTACAAAACTGGTGTTATTCGAGAAAGTTTAGTCTAAGTAAGAAAAAACATAGATTCAACTGGTCCCCTTGGTTAACAACTCTAGTTTCCGCTATAGCAAGCCCTCTTTTAATAAGAGTCAAGGATTTGACTCCAATTGTCTTTAAACCAGTGGGGAATGAAACAAGGAACTAGAAAAACTTCATTTTTGCTGGCTTACTCTATAAACCACAAAGCCCTGAGGACCCTGCTTTCTTTCTAGATAATCAATTGCCTCTGGCAGTGAAACAGAAGAATTGGGATCTGGAATGCTAGGTACCCCCCCCAGTGAGGAACACCTTGGCTGGAGGGGTTTCTGTTAATCTGCTGAGATATAGGAAGAAGTTAAATGTCAAATAAATAGTTTAATATATTTTGGGCGTGACCTCTGCTATGTAAACAATTATGATAACCTCTCATTCTGCATCTGTAAACAGCTTACTCACATACCCTGGCACACCTAGAAAAACCAAGCTATAAATACCCTGCACTATTTGAATATGGGGCTGCTTTATTTGGGTGCATCCACCAGCTAATAAACTCCTCTTAAATTCTCTTTAACGCTGGTGTGTCTCTCTGATCTTGTTGGTTACTTTGTAACAGTGTAAGAGTTTTGGAGCTCTATGGACTTACCTCAAGGTTGACCGTTAATACTGGTAAGAAAAACTCCTATGCATGGAAATTGGGAACATCTAGCACTTTCATATATTTTATATATTGAAATTGTATGTACTTTTTTCTTTAATAGTTTCCTAGTGCCTGTTTCTTTTAGAAATACTTATATATTCTAACACCCTTATTTTTAAATATAAGCAAATTCTTAAGGGAGACAAAATTACCTTAACAGGTTATACAGTTAGTGCCAAAGTTAGAACTAGAACACAGATGATCACACTCCCAGCAATTTCTGGCAGGTTTCTCTACCCCAAAATAAACTAGTCTTTTATTATTTAATCAATGCAATTCTAGTTCTCTACTTAGTATGATAAAATAAATTTCCTGTGAACATTATTTATATATGTATATATATATTTTATTGTAGCTATGTTATTTGGCAGCACTGTAAATTTAAGGAGTTAAGCATCATACTTCATCAAAAGCGTATACCACATTGTGCACACCACCAAAGGTTTAACTTAAGTGAATTGTGGCTTCTTATGCTTTCAACAAAATAAGCAGATCTATAGTTAGTTTTATGTCTATGGACTGCGTTTTGAAATGCCTCATCTTTACAAATTGCTTTATTAATTCTTCTGTATACATTACGGAATGCATCTTAAGATACTGAATTTTTACCTCTATCTTTGTACTTCACACCACACCCACCACTGGAGTTCTGATGCTCTTTATTATCACCTGTTCCTCCTTCCTTTCTACCTTTCCTCCAGGTAGCCACAGTCTTATGTCCTCTAAATTTTGAGGTCTTTGTTCCTTTGTTTTGTTTCTTTATAATCTACATATAAGTGAAAGTATTGTATACTTTCTTTTTTACCTTCTAGCATATTTAGCTTAGCATGATTAACTACATTTCAGTCCATATTGTTGCAGAAGCTGTAATTTTATCTTTTTAAACAGCTGCATAACATTCCATTGAGTATGCATGCCACAGTTCTTTATCCAGTCATCTGTTGAGAAGTATTTAGGTTTTTAACATCTTAAATATTGTGAATTATGATGCTATGAACATCAGGGTACATTTTTTTCTGATTAGTGTAATTGTGTTCTCTGGGACTGCTGAATCAAATGGCAAATCCATCTTTATATATTTGAGGAACCTCCATACTGTTTTCCAAATAGGTTGCACTAATTTGAATTACCACCAACAATGAATAGAGTTCCATTTTATTCACATTCTCTCCAGCACTTATTGTTTCTATTCTTTAGGATATAGGCCATTCTTACTGCTGTGAACTGATAACTTTGTTTTTTAATTTGTCTTTCTATGATGTCAAGTGATGTAGATCCTTTTCTCATTTGTCTCATTTGTGCGTCTTCTCTAGAGAGGTGTCTATTTTACTCGTGTTCGTTTTTTGAGTGAACTGTTTGTTGTTGTTTTTTTTTTTAATTTTTGACCATCCTTGTAGATAGGGGTATCATTGTATAAATGGTATAGATTATCTCTTTATATGATTATTTTTGTATGTATATCTTATTTAGTGAGGTGTTTGCTCCAGTATTTTCCATTCTTATTGCAGTTTTTCTTTACTTAATATTTCGATTAAGAGTTTTTCATATTTTCTGAACATAAGTTTTTCATTGATATGTGATTTATAAATAATTTCCCATTATATGGATTTGCTGTCTATTTTCCGAATAGTTTCTTGAAGAGTAAAATTTGAAAGTTTTGATGAATTTGAAATTATTATCTTTATTTTATTGACCCTGTCTTTGGTATCATATCTAAGAATTACTTAACTGAAATAACAATATTATCTTATGTTTTCCTCTATAAATTTTATATTTTTATCTAATTGCATAATACATTTTGAGCTAATTTTTGTGTGTGATATGAGGTATGGTATAAATTCTGTTTTTTTGCGTATGTATATTCAACTATTTTACCCCTATTTCTTAAAACTCTAGTTAATTTTCTCTAGTGTCTTTTTTTCATCCTATTCAAAATTTTAAGTATGTATGTTTGTTTCTATTCTGGAATTTTATTCTGCTCTACTGAAATATTTGTTCAACATCAAGACCATACAAAACTGTACATTAAAAAAAATCTGGAAACCAGGCAGCACTTTTAAAAATTAGCTTTTTTAAAAGTTGCTTTAGAAATATAAGAATCATTCTTCAAATTTCTATAAAAAGCCTACAAACATTTTCATTTGGATTGTATAAAATATGTAAGCTATTTGGAGGAGAATTTATATATTAGTGATATTGAGTCTTCCAACCTATGAAGACTGCATATCTCTTCATTTAATTATTTCTTCGGAGCATCTGATACAAAGCTGGTTTTCAATAAGCATAATTTAATTTTAAAATCATTTTTTGTCTCTTGAATTTTCATGTGCATGTTTTTATAAATGTGATTTATAAATATGTCTAATTATTTTTAGACAAACTAATTATACTTTATTTTATCTATTTATTTTTAATAACAATATTACTCTTTCTGTTCACAATGTTATTCTCCATCATAGGAAATGGAAATTGCATTTCGGTCCATATTTCAAACAATACCAGAGTTCCAGTGTACTTGGCCACCAACTCTAGCCTGCCTCCATAACCACAGTCCTGTGTCCTGTTATTTTAGGGGGGAATTATGTGATCATTTGTTTCATTTCATTACATTCCAGATATGAATGAAACCATCATGTATTTATCTTTTTCTTTCTGGCTTATTTTGCTTAACAAGATCCAGATTGCAAAGGTCACAGTTTCATCTTTTTTAACTACAGTATAGAATTCCATAGTGTATATATACCATCGCTTCTTTATCCAGTGATCTGTTAATGTACATTAGGATGTTTCCATGTTTTGACTATTGTGAACTGTGCAGCTATGGACTTAGGGTGCAGGTGTTTTTTTGTTTTTTTTTCTGATTAGAGATTTTGTATGCTCTGGTATGCCCAAGAGTGGAATTGCTGGATTGAATGATAGATCCATCTTTCTTTGAGTTATCTCCATACACTTTTCCAAAGATTTTGCACCAATTTGCATTCCCACCAACAGTGCAGGAGTCCTCCTTTCCCCCCACAACCCCTCCAACACCTGCTTTTTCCAATATTTTTGATACATATCATTCTCAGTGTGATGTGGTATCTCATTGTGATTCAATTTATATTTTTCTGATAATGATGTAGAGAACATCATAGAACATGATGTCTGTAGGCCATTTGTGTGTCTTCTTAGATTAATCTATTTAATGGGCTTTGCCCATTTTCAATGTGTTATTTGATTTTTTTATTGTTGAGGTGTATAAGTTATTTGTATATTTTGGAGGTTAAACTCTTACCTGATGTATGCTTGTGAATATATTCTCTAAATCCGTGGATTGACTTTTTGTTTTGGTGGTGGTTTCTTTTGCTGAGCAAAAGCTTTTCAGTTTGATATAGTCCCAATTCTTTAGTTTTGCTTTGGTTTCTTTTGCCGTTGATTTTTCTTCCATGAAGACGTCTTTGCGATGAGGTCATGGTGTGCTTTTCACCTATATTCTTCTATGTATTTTATGGTTTCATGTCTAATTTCTGGATCTTAGATCCATTTTTAGTTAACTTTTATGTATGGTGCTAATGAGAAATCTATTTTCTTTTTTTCTTTGGCTATGCCTTTCCGGTTTTCCCAACACAATTTTTTGAATACACTTTCCTACCCCCATTGTATGGCTTTGGAATCTCTGCCATAAATTAAGTGTCCATATAGGTGTGGTTTTATTTCTGGGTTCTCTATTTGACTCTACAGATTGGCGTGTCTGATTTTGTTCCAGTACCCTGTTGTTTTGATGATGATCACTCTGTAATACAGTTTAAAGTTAGAGTGTGTTCTTTTTTTTCTCTTAGGGTAGCTTTGTCTATTTAAGACTTTTTGTGACTTATAACCTTCAGCATTGTATGATCCATTTTCCTTGAAAAATGTCCCTAGATTTTTGATGGAAATTGCATTTAACCTATATATATCTTTGGGCAGAACGGGCATTTTTTTATTCTGATTTTTCCAATCCATGAACATGGAATGCTTTTCCATTTGTGTCTTCTTCAATATCTTTTGCTAAGGTCTTGTAGTTTTCATTGTAGAGGTTTTTCACCTCCTTTCTTAAGTTTATCCCCAGATATTTGATCATTTTTGGTACTGTTGTGAATGGGATTTATTTTTTAGTTTATTTTTTCTACATTTTTTTTATAAAGTAAAGCTACTGATGTTTTTGTGTTGATTTTATATCCTGCCACTTTGCTGTATTCATTTATCATTATAGAAGATTTTTGTGGAGTTTTTAGGATTGTCTAGGTATACTATCATGTCATCTGAAAATATTGATAGTTTTAATTCAGTTTTTGCAAGCTGAATTCCTTTAGAGTGTTTTTCTTGCCTTATTGGTCTGACCAAGAGTTCCAGTAGTATGTTGATGAGTAGTAGTGAGAGTCAGCAACTTTGTCTTCTACAAATCTTAGGGGATAGTCTCTCAGTTTTTCACCATTGATTATGATGTTAGTTATATGTTTGCCACATATTGCTTTTGTTTGAAGCCTGTACATTCCTAGCTAGTTTCATCAATGATCCAGCAGTTGTTTAGAAGAATATTGTTCAATCTCCACAGATTTGTGGTTATTCCATTTGTTTTGCTCTTTTGGTCCTTTTCTAATTTCATCCTCTTGTGCTCAGAGAAGATGCATTCTCTAACTTAATCTTCACAAATTTGTTGAGACTGGATTTGTTTACTAAGATGTGGTTCTATCCTTGAGAGTGCTCCATGTACACTTGAAAAGAATGTATAGTATTTTTGTTGGGATAAAATGTCCCATATATGTGTACATAATAATCCTCTATTTCAGTGAGGATTTTTTTATCAGGAATGGGTATTGAATCTTGTCAAATGTTTTTTGTATATCTTTTGAGATGAACATATAATTTTTTGCTTTCTCTTTCTTGATGTGGTATATTACATTGATTTGCATGTGTTGAACCCAACTTGCATTTCTAGGATAAATCCCCCTGAACATGGTATATAATTTTATTTGATGTGCTATTAAATTATATTTGTAAGGATTTTGGTAAGGATTATTGCACTTTATTCATTATATTAATCAGTGATATTTGTCTGTAGATACCTTTATGTCTTGTCTGATTTGGGAACCAGGGTAATACTGGTCTCATGGAATATATTTGGAAGTTCTTCCTCCTCTTCAACTTTGTGGAAATGTTTAAGGATACTAAGGATTAGCTCTTCTTTGAATGTTTGGCAGAATGACAGTGAAGTCATCAGGACATAGGCTCTTATTTTCAGGGAGTTTTTTTATTACTGCTTCAATTTCTGCACTTGTAATTAGTCTACTTAAGTTGTATGTATTCTCCTGTTTCAGTTGTGATATGTTGTAGGATTCTAGAAACCTTAATGATTGACTTTATTTTAGCGTATAGGTATTTATAATAGTCTCTCTTGGTTCTCTATTATTCAATGATGTCAGTTGTGATTTATCTTCTTTCATTTCTGATTTTTGTTGTTAGGGTATTTTCTCTCCTTTCCCTAGTGTGTCTCATTAGGGTTATATAAATTTTGTTTTTGTTTTTGCTTTTTTTCCAAAGAACCAGCTCTTGGATTTGTTCATCATCTGGATGGTCTTTTCATTTACAACTTTATTTATACCTCCTCTAAATTTATTATTTCCTATCTTCTGCTGACTTTTGGTTTCAGTTGTTATATTTCTGGTTTACTCAGGTGAGTGGTTAGGTATTTAACTTGAACTCTCTTCTAGGTTTTAATGTGTGCTTGCCTGGGTATAAACTTACTTCTCAGAACTGTGTTTGATGCATCCTATATATTCCTATATGTAGCTCATCTCAGAATTTTCACTTGTTTCCAGGTAAGTCTTTATTTCCTGTTTAATTTCATCAATGAACCATAAGTTGTTCAGAAGAATGTTGTTCAATCTCCGCATCTTTGTGGTTAGACCGTTTGTATTGTTCTTGTGATCAGAGTGATCATAGAAGATGCTTTCTTTAATTTCAATCTTGCCAAATTTGCTAAGACTATTTTTGCTTCTTAAGATGTGGTTTTATCCTTGTGAGTGTTCCATGTACACTTGATAAGAATGTATATTGTTTTTCGTTAAGGTACTATACATGTAATAAATATACATACATTTATATATTATATATATTATATATATATTAGATCCAAGTGATCTATTGACTATTGTTTCAATAAGGGCCATAATCACATTTTTTTAGTTTTTTGCCTATATGATCTATCAGTTCGTGTAATTGGAGTGTTCAGTTCCTCACTTTTGTTGTCTTGCAGTCAGTGTCTTCCTTTAGCTCTGCCAGTATATGTTTTATATATTTAGTTGGTCCTGTGTTGAGTGCATATATGTTGATGGTGGTTATATTTTCTTGAGAGATTAATTTCTTGACCATAAAGGAGTGACTATTCTTGCCTGGTGAAACCATTATTAGTTGGAAGATTTTCTTGCCTTATATGAATATTACAGGTCCAGATTTATTTTCTTCACTGTTACTTTGATATCCCTTGACTTTAAACCTAAGTTTGTCTTTGAATACGATGAGCATTTCTTGTAGCCACAATATTTATAGGTCTTGTTTTTCGATCCATCTAACCACTCTATTCATTTTTTATTGGTGAGTATAGTCCGTTCTTATTTTGGAGGATGACTTAAATGTAGGGCTTTATTACTGATATTTGAGCCTTCATTTTTCTTTTGTTTTCCTCTGTTGTTGTATCATTTCTCATTTATTTACACTTGTTTTTTTTTTGCATGGTTCTGTTTCTGCTCTGCCAGTTTTGCCTTCTTTCCAGCAATGTATCTTTTTAGCCTTGGGTTTTGTGACTGTCCCATGGATTATCTCTACCTATGTTTATGATTATCTTTTATGAAATAATGCTGTTGAATATTTATATATTTCTGCAGAATACTTTTTCTCTTTCTCCCCTTTTTAATGTCCCATTGGCCTTATATGTGTTTCTGCTTTTGATTTCCTGTTTATCAACATTCACAAAGCTAGGTAAGTCATTGTTTTGTTTTCTATGTTCTAGGTCATCTTTCAAAATGGCAGACTTAGACATAGAAGAATCCTTTAACTTTGTTTTGTCCTTGAAGACCTTTATTTAGCTATCATATTTGAATAACAATTTTGCAAGGTAGAGCCTTGTTGGCTTGTAGTTTTTGTCTTTTGGTATTTTAAGAATGTTATTTTATTCTTTCCTGTCCTATAGGACTTCTGCTAAGGAGTCTGATAGCCTGCTGTTTGTGTCTTTGGAAGTTATGCTTGTCTTTTCTCTAGCAGCCTTTAATAGTTTTGATTTCTTATTGGCTTTTGCTAGTTTTATTATATGTGTGGGATAGGTCTGCTTACTATTTTTTAAATGATATTTTCTCTGTTTCTTGATTTTCTGTGATTCCTTTTGTCATAGATGTGGGAAATTCTATGTTTTTGTTTCTTTAAAAAATATTTCTGCTCTTTTCTCTCTTTTCTCCTTCTGGAATGGCAATTGTCCTTGTTTGTTCTTCTCAATAGTGTCTGATATTTCCATTAAGAGATTCTTCATTTTTCCTCAATCTTGTTTCTCTCTGCTCTTCCATAAGGGTTGCCTCTGTTATCTTCACTTCAATTTCTGGTATTCGTTCATCTGCAAAATTGAGTCTGCTTATGGTCTGCTTACTCTACTGTATTTTTCATCCCTAGCATTTCTTCTAGGATTTTCTTCATGATCTCAATCTCTTTGGTGACATATTTCCTTTGGTCTGACTTATTTTCTCATGTCTTCCAATTGCCTTTATATAGTTTTATGTGCCAACTGCATCTCATACAACTTTTGCAAAGCTTATTGTTTTGAACTCTTTTTCTAATAGGTTGTGAATCCATATCAATGGAGTTCTTCTCTGTTGAACTCTTGGCATCTTCCTTTGAATGAACGATTTGTGTCTTTGGGGGGAACTTAGATTTTGGAATGGCTTTTTATTCTGCCTTGCATCGCAGCATGACTCCTTTTCTTTTACTTTAGATTTCTTCCAGCCTGTATGATCATGTGGCAAGTGCCAGTCCATTGATTTCAATGGTGGTGAGGGCAGTTATGCTCTCCTGGATGCCCTTTTATGAACAACTGATTTTTCTTCAGATGGTGTTTATAGTTTTTGCAGTTCTCTAGTGTAAGGAGTTTAATAGGCAGACCAGATACAGACTGTGAGACAAGATTTCTGGTTGCCAGGTTATATGTTTTTAAATCAGTGGGTCTGAATTTGGGCACAATAGGAATCTGTAGATCATGAGTCAAGCAGATCTTTTTCTTGATGGTAGCAGCAGGGGGAGGATGATGGCCCTGGGGTGAGGAAGCCTAGCACAGTGGGGTTTCAGTTCACTGGAGCCTGGAAGGCAATGGTTCTTGGGCACTACAGAGTGGGATCCAAGCACTGGGGTCAGAGATCAAGTATTTGCTGTTTTGCAGGTGAGAGTGAAGTGTGCTGTTTCCACCTCCAGCTTGGGAGAGTGGCTTTTCGTTTCCTCTTGCTGGGGCATGGCCTCTGACTTCTTACCTTTGGACCGGGGGTCAGTGACTTATCTGGCTGAACTTGGGGAAACAAGCACATTTTTTTCTTGTTCCAGGCATTCTGTAGACTCTCCTTGGGTCAGGTTACCCTTCCTTAGGCCTTGCATGGGGGTGCACACAAGTCCCCATATGAAATGTTTTTGTGTGATAATTCTTCTACTTTGTGTAATTGTCTACTCCTTTTGTAAATGCTGCTGAATACTCAGTTGTATATTTATGCTTTAATTTTTGTGACATTAAAATTCTGTTAAAATAAAAACAACTGGAAGTGAGAGACAACTTTTTAATAACCAGACATTTCAGATATTTTAGATTCTTGTTTTGTTCTTTTTTATTAGTTTGGCCTAGGCTACAAGAATAGTCCTAGTTTATAAATTTGACAATACTCTTTTCAGAGTTTATTCCCCACACTTATAAGCAGAAATTATGAATAATTTAATAACTAACATATAACAAAGCAGTTGTCGTTTCCATGTTTAAAAACAGTTTGTAATTCTTGCCCTCTGGTGTCATCAGTTGGTTAGATATTAAAATTACAAATACCATGTTAATGAATATTCTGAAAAGTAACTTCTTTCCAGTTTTATTTGCTTATGATGGTGGTATTGATTGGCTATATTGTTCAAATTATGAATGTTTAGCCTATGTTCTGTTATTTAATAGATCACTCAAGGCTCTATCTTAAAGATAATGTTATCCAATCATATGTTTTCCATTGAAGGGGGAATTGTACAAAACATTTGAACCAATTGAAACTGACAAATTACATAGACTATATTTTATTCTTCATTGCTATGTAACAAAGTGCAGTGCAAAATGAACTGTGTATCTTTTAATATTAGATGGATATTTGATAAAAATACTTAAAATTTTTGTATGTCACTTTACAGGTAAGGCTATTTTATGCATTACTTACAATGAATATAGATTACTTGAAGTCATAATGAAGCCAAAACTAATAATAAAATAGTATTACCTATTTCACATGTTGAAATTTTTGGTTAAAGATAATTCAATTTATCAATATTTTAACACTAGAATGGCATATAGAATAAATGCATTTTACAAAATCGAGCGTGAATGATAAATGTGTTTTATCATGCTTTTTATATTCCTTCATATAGGACTTCATAAAAAAACTACAGTATATAAAAATCAAAAATGAAAAATTGTTGCAAATGACGTATTTCAGAGAAGTCAAACAAATCACTATGATTTCTAATATAGATCAAGAATTATTATTAGCTATCTGAAATATAATTCAATTTTCTCTAGCACTTACATGATGCGTCTTTATACTTTTGTGTTCAATATTTAGAATTTTTAGTTATTTGCTTTGAAACCTAAATATTTAATAAAATATATGACTGAACCAACAAAGAAATTAATCAAATATTTAGCTCTGATGAAGATAAATGCAGACTATCATTTTTTATTACCGTCTGATTATTATAAGTTTTCACTTTAAGTCTCAATGAATCTGAAAAATCTAATATAGTTTTTAGTCTTTCAAAAACAGCTATTAGACATATTATTCTCATTTAATTTCCTATTTCAGAATCAATCATCAATTTTTCTTTTTCTTTTACTTGAGAGATGATACATTTTTCTATCAGTTATAAAAAACAGTTGTACCTCCATTGGTCACTCAACTAATATACAGACAATATTCTATTATGGAAAGCCTTGTAGGAAACAATGAACTATGGTTAGGCTCAGCAGAAGACTCATTCTTGTAATTATTTTATTTAAATGCAGGGATAATTATTTTTCTTTTGCATTATTTAATTTTCCCTCACTTTCCTTATGAGTTAGAGCTTCAGTTACTGTTTATTTTATATCTTAATCTAGAGCAGTATTTGTGATGTAAGGTCATTGATTATGGGTATTGTAATGTATTTCTGAGACTATCTAAATTTAGGTCAAATTTTACAGGCTGAAAACATAGTTATCCACAAGTCTCTTCTCACTTCAGTCACCAGCTACAAGCTCCAGGGTTATCAGGATTCTAAATTTCCAAAAAAAAAGTTCCAACCTTTATGAGTTTCCACTATCTTCTAAGACTATATATAGAAAAAGTCACAGATCACAGCAAAGCACTATAATTTTGACTGCATTATTATGTTAAGTAATACAAATAAAGACCAATGAAATGGTCTTTTCATTAAGTGTAATGTCTGAGATGGTGCTAAACAAATAGCTTCCATGTCCTCATAATATACCACCCTCCTGACACATCAATATGTATCACCCACAGGGAATTTCACCTGAAATTGAGTTGTTCAAGTATTTTTATTATGGTCCTATTATTTAATCATGATTGCTTGAATAATTGGTCACATGATTAAACAATCTCCAGCAATCCTCATTTCCTTTCTAGAGTTTGACGGTTGAGTATATTACATGTCTCACCACCTCAATTTCTAATAATATGGTTGGTATTTCCATCATGATTAGCTCCCATTTGAAACTGCAGAAACCCAGCATGAGTGACCCTATTAACATTAACGCATATGTGGTTTGATTAGACCAGTTGAGAATAATAAAAATATTTTTATTACTCAGGAAGTTCCATAATTAATAAGATCTCTCCCAGGAACCAAGGACAAAGAATAGACAAGTTATTTATAATAACAAAGATATCACTTTCTGTATATTCCTTTTCATGACACCCAAATAGTAGAGTAATGGAAAGTTTGAGTCCAAGATACATGTGCAACATTTCATTGTTTTATAAGCTAACTCTGTGAGACCTGGTAAAATCATTTAAGACTTGAACCAATATTCTCAACTTTAAGATGAGGTCATTTAATTAATTATAAATAATAGCCATATTCCTAGTTCAAATTCTTCCTGTTCCATAAAAATATCCATGATCATGCTATTCAAAACATTTTACTCATCCACACAAGCAGTTATTTACTTGTAGAGCTGATATAATTAAAACACATGAAAAATTACTTAGAATTGGATGAATTATAAACACATGCATTTTCACACACAAATTTATGAAATTTTGGTAGTACATACTCTCAATGTTATCTTAGTGCTGTGTGTATTAGAGTTGTTCAAGAAAACTTTGATAAAAACAGGACATGTATTTTATCCTGACTCATAATTCATTACAAAAGTGCAAAACTATGGCTTCAAAAATTAATATTTACACATGTGCTTATTTTAAGATTTTTATTATTCAAAAATTGATATATTTACAGAAATCATTAATTACTTTTATTTTTAATGCCTAAATACACATAAACCCAGTAAAATGCAACACAGTTCCACTGAGATAAATACATGATCATTTTGAAGATTAAACAGTCAAATAAAATAACTAAAATATATAATTATGGAATAATTTATTAAAATTATTCTTAATATTACACAAATGTACACCAATTATATGGAATTTTCAAAATTTGTATCAAAAATGACTCAAATAATTGGAAAGACGTTTCACGTTTCAAAGTAGAAATATTGGTTTTACAAGTATGTTAATATCCTTTAGATATATTCACAAATTGGGTATCATAGCAAAATAAAATTATTAATTTTTAAACTTATTAGATAGTGTATTTGGCAAATTGAAAAGTTACATTATTGAAGAAAATATAAAAGCATGCAATTAATAAGGAAGAGATTCACCTATCAGATATCAAAAAAAGTAACATGATTAAGTCATATGACTTGGAAAGGATTTACTTTGAATAAATACACTTGGCTTTTTTCTCTCCTGTCTTATTTACTTGCCTAATGCTATATAGTTATAGAGATAATGAATCTTCACTGGGCCTCATATCTTGTTATCTTCCCCTTTATAATATTAGCAAGCAAATACTTCCCCAAGATTTCCAGAAACAAGTTTGAGGAAAAACCAAGGACATGAGGGTTGTGTGTCAAACCTACGATAAACAAGAGAAATATGGAAAGTTGTGACATCTGAAAACAAGCCCAACTGTTAATGGCAAGAGGGGAGACAGATTGCCTCAAATGGGCCACAGGATGCTATATTGCTCCAGAAAGTTTGAGTATGATAAATGCCTGACATACACAGCAGCCATCCTTTGCCATAGTCTCTATAAAATAAGAAACAAACTTAACTTGGCAGTATGGAAACTGCAGCAAACTCTGAATCATTTGAGGTCTTCTCGATAATGGTCCAGTTGTGACTGCAGAAGACTGATTTGGAAAGTAACCTATGATTAAAAGAACATTTGTAGATGTCTAAGTTTCCATAAAAGAAGTTTCAACATTCAATTGGGAAAAAAATTCTCAATGCATTGGATTTGATAATAAGAACAAATTGACTTTTGTAATATCACTTCACCCACATAGTGGCACAGTTTAAGGTTAAACTAAGTTGGTATGCAATTTATTTTATAAAGGAAAGAAAACCAGTGAATAGTTGCTAAGTTTCTCCAGCAATGGGGTAGCATTATCAAAGAGATTCATTTCCTCACACAGCATCCAGAGCATTAAAGTGAGAATTCCATGAATAGAGAGAGAGCAGATGGGTAACTGGCACATAAAATATCAAAAGGGCATTAAAATATGTAATTCTTTCTGAGTGTGCTCTGCAACTCATCAGGAATTATGCCCAGAAGTCTTAGGAAATTTTTCATATGCAGATTTTCCCAATGGACTTGTGGTTACAATAAGAAAAGTGTGTGACAAAACAATACCACCGCACACATTGTGTATGTGCACTACTGAGAGAAGACGTGAGAATGAGATGTGGTACACGTGGAGTTCAGAGAGAAGGCCAGAGTCAATAGGCAAGGGATAAATAATAAGCTCGAGCTCTGTAATACTAATTTTAAGAAAACAAAAGAGAGGCTATCAGCAGCCAGACTGGTGTGTTGTAAGATTGAGAGAAGGCATAAAATCTTAAGAATAATGCCACATATTATATAAAATCAACACAAAAAATCAATAGCATTCCTATATGAAAACAATTAAGTAAAGGAAGATGAAAGTAAGAAAAGCATCCCATATACAATAGCATCACAAAAAGAAAATACCCAGGAACAAACTGAACAAAGGAGGCAAAATATTTACACAGCAAAATCTACAAGACTTTCACTAAAGTAAAGAACATACCAAGAAATGGAGGAATATGCCATGCTAATGAAGGGGAGAAATTAACTTAGTGAAAATGGCCAACTCACTCAAAGCCACATATCTATTTAATGCAATTACTATCAAAATTTCCATCCAAGATGGAAACCTGGTAGGAGTGAGACTCACATCCTTCCCACAGAGCAACTAGAAGCTCACATATTTGATTAAAAAAAAAAAAAACACGGGAGAAAGCAGACACAGACACTGTAGAGATACAGCAGCAATTAAGACAACAAAGGGCAGGTGAAAAATGTCTGGATTCAGAGCTATACACAAGAACCATAATCGAGGTTCTGGCCATGACGGAAGGGGTGGAACTGTAGGAAAAATTGGCCCTCCTAGGAATCACAAAAGTAGCAGAGAGCCTGCCTACTGGGAACTGGATACGGAACTGAGAGAGAGGGTCTAGGTGCAGGGCAGAAGACGTACAAGAGCCCCAGTTGTCTGAACACAAGGACCCATGAAGAAGTTACACTGGGCAGCACCATAACTGGAAAACAGTCAGGGAAATCATCTAAACCCCACCACCACCATATTGTCCCTGATCTGGAGGACCTGCCACTGGAAATCCTGCCAATCAAAATTCCTGCCTACTTGGATAATGCACTGTTGGATTCAGTTTGCTAACATGTTGTTGAGAATTTTACATCTATGTTCACAGAGATATTGATTTGTATTTTTCTTTATTGGTGACACCTCTATCAGCTTTTGGTATTAGTATGATATTAGCCTTATAGAAGTATTTGGAAGTGTTCCCCGTTCTTCAACATTTTTGAAGAGTTTGAGAAGAAAAGGTATTAATTACTCTCTGAAGACTTGGAAAATCTCGTTAGAAAAGCCATCTGGACTAACGCTTTTATTTTTATGAAGACCTTTGATTTCATCCTCAGTTTCTTTGCTTGTGATCATTCTGTTCTGGTTTTCCAATTCTTCCTGGTTCAGTACTGATAGACTGTATTTTTCTGATAATCTGTACATGTCTTCAAGGTTGTTTACTTTGTTGGCATAGAGTTATTTTAAGTCTCTTAGGATTTTTGTATTTCTGTGTTAACTGTTGTAACTTCTCCCCTTTCATTTCTGATTCTATTTATGAGAGTTTTCTCTTTTTTTTTCTTTGTGAGTTTAGCCAATGACTGGCAAATTCAATTTTTTTCCAGGAGTCAACTTTTGGTTTCATTTATCTTTCAGATTGTCTTTTTTTTCCTGTTTCATTTATTCCTGCGAGAATTTTAATTATTTCCTTTATTCTACTGATTTTTTAATTTCATTGTTCTTCTTTCTCTAGCTATTTTAAATACAGGGCTAGATTGCTTATTTTCAATTATTCTTGCTTCTTGATGCAGATCTGGTTTGCAAATAATTTCCATTTTATTACAGCTTTCACTGCATCCCGGAGATTCTGGTAGCATGTGTCTTCATTCTCATTGGTCTCTAAGTATTTTTAAAGCTCCTCTTCGATTTCTTCTTTTACCGAATTGTCATTCAGAAGCATATTGTTTAGTCACCAATTAATATGGGGTCTTTCAACCTTCTTTTTGTGGTTGATTTATAGTTTTACTCAATTGTAGTCAAAGAAGATGCTTGTTATGAATTCAATTTTTGTAAATTTGTTGAGAGATGCTTTGTGCCCCAGCATATGAACTTTGACCACGTTCCATAGGCACTTCAGAAGAACATGAAATCTGTAGTTATTGGATGAAGTGTTCACTGTATGTCTATTAGACCTAACTGTTCCAAATGTTCATTTAAAGATGCTGTTTCCTTTTTAATTTTCTGCCTGGTTGATATCTACATTGTTCTAAGTGGGGTGTCAAAGTATCCTCTATGGTGGTGTCATTGATGTCTCTTAATCAGTTCTAATAATATGTAATATTTTTGATGGTTCATTTGTTGCATATATTTATAAGCATTATGTCTTCTTGCTAGATTGACCCCTTAATCATTACAAATGTCCATCTCTTTTATTTTTATGCTTTTTACCTGGAAGTTTGCTATTTAGGTATTTAGGTATAAGTAAGGCAGTTTCTCCTCTATTTGGTTGCCATTTAAATGTAGGATCATCATCCAACCATTAACTTTGAGTCTTTGTTTATCCTTTGAAAGAAGATGAGTTTCCTGAATGCAACAGCAGGTTTTTAATTCACTCAGACACCCTGTGTCATTTGATTGGAGAGTTCAATGCATTAATGTTTATGGTGATTATTGATATGTATGTGCTTAGTGTAATTTTGTAATTTGTCTTCTGTGTACTTTTCCAGACAGTGTCTTTTTTCTTCTTAGGTGGGTTATGTGTGATTGTGTTTTGATTGGTTTCTCTTTTTGTTCTCTTCTTGGTTACTTTCCTTGAGATGCATTTTGAGGTAACCCTGAAGTTAGAAATAAAATTCTGCATTTATTTCCTATTTTCATTTGTAAGCATTTTGGTCTTTCACTCAATGGAAGTCATTATGAATAATAATAAATAATAATACAATAAAATATTAAAATTTAACCTCAGGATAATCATTGGTACAGAGGCAATATTTGAAAAAGTATGCAAACACTCAAAAAAGGAACATATTATTTTGAGAGTTATCACATTAATTAATTTAATATGTAAATATTTCAGTAAAATTACAAACAGACAAAAATAAACTAAAATAATGAAAACCAGGAAACCTACTTCATTCAAAGGAAGGACAATAATTAAGAGAAACTGATCCTGGGTAAGTCCAGACTCTAGATTTGCAAAATTAGAATATTAGCAAAGAAGATAAAAATAACAAAAAGAATCATAAACTCTGTATCTAAAGAGCTCAATAACTAAGATAAAAACAATACAAACATTTAAAAGTTTTAAGCAGGTAAAAAAAATTGATAGATATGAAGCAAGACAAATAAAATGTTTTATTTTGAGATGCAAAAAGAAAACACAACGATGAGAAGCAAACAGAATCTAAGGTAACTGTGAGGCACCATCACATAAATCAATGTAAATGTGAGAATTCCACAAGGAAAGAAAAGTGGCAGAAACAATATTTGAAGAAAAAAATGGCATAAGTTCCAGTACATCTAAGAAACTGTAAGTCACTGCAGCAGCATAACATAACTTAAAAAATGAAATTAAAAAAAAGTTTTTC
This sequence comes from Solenodon paradoxus, assembly GCA_004363575.1. Lineage (NCBI taxonomy): Eukaryota > Metazoa > Chordata > Mammalia > Eulipotyphla > Solenodontidae > Solenodon > Solenodon paradoxus. The sequence continues at coordinate 92,410 of RJWH01003844.1, read as the reverse complement.
TTAGATTCATTAGGGAAGCCAGTCTTATTTCAACCTTCACAATAAAACTGACACTTTTTGGACAACTTGACCACCACTTTTCTCTTCCCTTCTGATAAAAACAGGTAGGATTATTTTCAGCTAAGTGTCTGTTTCTGTTTGATTTGTTTCATTTGTTTGCTTGATTTTACTATGTAACAGATATGAGTAAAATATACAATGCTTACCTTTGTTTGGCATAGTTAACCAAGCATAATTTCCTCTAGGTTCATCCATGTTATTTAAAAACAGTTATATAAAAGAAATTTATATAGAAGTATCCCATAAGACTATAGATTTCTCAGCAGAAAATTTATTAGTCCAGAATGGAAAGGGAGACTATACTATAACTGTTAAGAAACAAATATTTCCTACCAAGAATATTTCATTCTGCTAGGTTATCATTTAAATTTGAAGAAGCTATAAAGACATTTATAGACAAACAATAGTTAATAATTATAACTAGAAAAATTATGAGAGAAACCTTAAAGAGATTTCTATAAAGTCAATAAGGATTGTACCTAAAAGGGGCAAGACATCAAAAACATAAAATGTGGGCAGTGAGTAAAAATGTAGCCTATTAGAATGAACACAAAATTGACTTTTTTGTCAAGTTCAAAAAGATTGTGAGCATAGAAATGGCTATACAAATCCCAAGTTAATCTCAAAACATAAGTCCACAGGGAAAAAAATAGAAAATGAAAAGTTAAACAAAATATTTGCATAAAAGAAAACTATCAAAATATAGGACAAGAAATGATAAAACTAAAAAGTGCAATGGCAGTCTATAAAAATCTCCAGAAAAAATATAATAGAATGATACCTATCAATAATGATTAAAGTTAACACAATTGAACAATGAACTGATCAAAGTACATGAATTAAAAAATAAAACCCAACTTACTGCTTATTAAAACAACACATCTAAAATACAAAGGCAAATATAACCTCAACCTTAAAGGGAAAACTGCAATCCTACTATTAAATGATAACATAAAATTGCAGAAAAAGGCAAACTTAGATAAAATAGTTATTCAGCTAAATAATATAACAAGATCCAATAATAGACATTATATAATGATGATGGGGTCACTCAGCAAGCGAAAGCAATACTGAAAGTCTAATAATGCACCAAATGAGGAAGCACCAAAAATGTATAACAATTATTCACAAAACAAAAGTGAAATGGTTATCACAATAAAATAATCATGGAAGTCTGAAACGCTTCACTTAAAACAATAGACAAATGAACTAGGCAAAAATCAGCAGAGAAACATTACCTTTAAATGTCAAATTAGGTCAGGTGGGTTTAATAGATCTATAAAGAACACTCCCATGCAACACAGGATTCACATTTTTCTTAAAGTTTTATGGGATATGCTCAAATACAAACCATATGAAGGGAAACAAAATAATTGACAATGAATTTACATTGATATAATATCAAGTATCTTTTCCGATCACAATGCTATAAAGCTAGAATCACCCACAAAAAGAAAACTGGAAAATTCCAAATTATGGAGACTATACAACATGTTTTGTAATGGTTATTGAGCAAATCAGAAAATCTAAGGAAAAATGAAAAATACTTGGAGTAAATGAGAATGAAAACACAAGCTATCAGAAGCTATGTAACTTAACCAAGACAAATTCTTAGATTCTTCTTAGGGGGAGTTTAGCAATAAAAGGCTAAATCAAGATGAAAAAAAAAATCAGATACCATTATAACTCTACACCTAAAGGTATGAAAAAAATACAAAAATGAAGCTAAAATCAGTAAAAGAAATGAAAACTAGAGCAGAATTAAAGAAATAGAAATCAAAGTAACAATACAGAATATCATTGATTGCAATAGCTTGCACTTTATAAAGATAAATAAAATTGAGAGAATTCTAGCTAGTGTCAAAATGTAGAAAAAGAAAAATATAGTAACTAATAACAGAAATGAAAGAGATGTTACAAGAGATTCCACAGGAATACAGAGATTCCTGAGAATACTATCAAAATGTATGCACTTATAAATTATACTATCTAGAAAAAAAGGACAAATTCTTAGAATTTGACAAACAGCCTCGAAACACTGAATCAAGAAGAAATATAAAAGCTGAACAGACTTAATATGGACAAGGAAATTGAAACAGTTATCAAATATTTCCCAGAAAATAAAGCCCCAAGATCAGATAATTTTACTCCTGTGTTTTACAACACTCAAAGTCAAATTATTACCTTTTCTTCTTAAATTCATACAAAAAATTAAAGGCAAGAACAGCTTCCAAACTCTTTATTTGAAGCCAACATTACACCGATTTCACAAGCATACAAGAACATCACAAAAGGGAAATAACAGAGCAGAGCATTATCTCTGGTAAATGCAAAAATCCTCAACAAAATGTCAGCAATTTCAAAAGCATAGCAAAAGGATCATACATCATGATCAAGTAGGATTTAATCCTCAGATTCAAGAATGGTTAAATATATGCATATCAATTAATGCAATATACCCTATCAATAAAAGAAAGGATAAAATCATGTGATCATATTAAAAAATGTATAGAAAGCATTTGACATAGTTCGGCACCTATTTATGATTAAATTATCAATAAAATGGAGATATAGAAAGCATATATACAAATAATTATATATGATAAATCCACAGAAAACATTGAAGTCAATGATGAAAGTGAAAATTTTTTTCTCTAAGATCATAAACAAGTCAAGAATGTTCACATTGCTGCTTTTATTCAATATAGCACTGCAAGTCCAAGTCAGAGCAATTAGGCAAGAAGTAATTAAATGAATTCACATTTGAAAAGAAGTGCAGATATCACTAATGGCGGATGGCATGATGATATATGTAGAAAGTACAAAATACTCTACCAAAAAACTGCACTAGTAAATAAGTTTAGTAAAGTGAAAGGCTACAAAATTAATATACAGTTTTCTTCTGTATTTTATATGTAAAAAATGAGTTCAATGAAAAATAAAGAAGTAATCCAATTTGCATTCAAAACAAAAAGAATTATACAACCCAGGAAAAACTTAACAAAAATGTGAATGTTCTGTAGAGTGAAAACAATAGGCCATTGTTAAAAGAAATAGAAGATGTTATAAAAAATGGAAAGGTATTCATGCTCACAGACAGGAAAAATCATCCAAATGCATACTATGAAGCTAACATTAACCTGATTTAAAAATCAGGCAATAACAACACCTAAAAATAAAATTACAGACCCATATTACTCATTAATATAGATGTCAAAATCTTCATAAAATGTTTTCAAACAGAATTCAACATTGTGTTAAAAATTATATATCATGAAAAAGTGGGATTTATTCCTAGGATGTAAATCTGCTTCAACATACACAAATCAGTCAAATATATTATACACATCAACTAAGGAAAAATAAAAACTCATTTGATTATATTCATAGATGCAGAATAAGCATTTGACAAGATTCAAAACCCATTCACAATTAAAAACATCCTAAACAGAATGGAAGTCACATACCTCAACATAGTAAAATCCACATATGACAAAATTCTATCTAATATACTCAATAGAGAAAAAAATGCAAGTCTTTATGATTCACAACAAGACAAGGATACCCACTTTCATCATTGCTATTCCATTTAATTCTGGAAATCCTGGAGAGGGCAATAAGATAAGAAAAAGATACTCATGGAATTCAAATAAAAAAGAATTATAACTATCAAACTTTGCAGATGACCTGATAATACATTTAAAAAAATTTACCAAAAATTGTTAGAAACAAGAAAGAAAGTAGCAGGATATAAAAACAATACGCAAAATTCAGTAGCATTCCTATATCCAAACAATAAACTAGAGTTAAATAAATTAAGCTCATAAAAGTAACAAAAAAAGATAAAATATTTTGGGATAAATTTAACAAAGGAGTGAGAAGACCTCCACAATGAAAAATAAAATTTTAACAAAATAGATAGAAGACACCAAAAAATGAAAGAACATTCCATGATCATGTGATCATGAATTGGAAGAATGTTCATTGTTAAAATGATCACCATGCCCAAAACAATATATGGATTCAATAGAACGCCCATCAAAATTCTAGACATGTTTCAAGGAAATTGAACAATCAAATGATACTGAGGTTTGTATGGAAACTGAAAAGACTTCCAGTAGCCAAAGCTATGCTAAAAGCAAGCAAACAAAAAAACAGAGGGTAGAGGAATCATACTCCCTGACTATAAACTAAACTATAGTGATTGTCATTAAAAGAGTATGATTTGGAACAAAATTAAACACACAGATCAGGGAAATCATATTGAAAGTTCTGATTAAATCAAATTTACATAGACAATTTATGTCAAAGATAGCAAGAGTATACAATGGAGGAAGGAGAGTTTATTCAATAAGTGCTACTGGCAAGAATTTGGCAAATACCTGCAAAAAGAATGGATCTAGATTACTCATGGTGTCATACAAAGAATTAACTCAAAATGGATCCAAGACATGGGAATAAGTCCTGAAACATAAAAACAGAAAAATATAGGGAAAATACTTCATGATATCAAATTCAACAACATCATTGGGAGGTGGCACGTATGGCAAAAGAAACTAAAGTAAAATTAAATGATTGTGAAAAAAGCAAACTAAACATATTCTATTAACTGAAGGAAACCAAAAGGCAAAAGGCAATCCACAAAATGAAAGAAGATATTTGTGCAACATGCATCAGAGAAGAGATTAATATCCGAAATATATAAAGAATGCATACACTTATATATCAAAAAATAAAATGAGCCACTCGAGAAATTGGCCAAAGAGCTGAATAGACATATTTCTAGAGAAGATGCAAAGATGGACTACAGACACTGAAAGAATTCTCCAAATCACTATCTCCAAATGCAGATAGCAACCAGAATGAGATATCACCTTAGACCAGTGATAATTCTCTCAACCAAAATGACTAGAAGTAGCATGTTTTGGAGAAAAGGAAATCCTCTTAAATTGTTGATAGGAACATACATTAGTGCAGTCTCTTTGGAAAACAGAATGGCTAATCCTTAACAAAATAAAGATGGATCAGTCATTTTGTCCAGCAATCACATGTTCAAGTTTATACCCAAGGGTTAAAAAAATACTAATCAGATAAAATACCTTCAAGCTAATATTCTAGCATCGTTGTCCACAATAGCGAACACATGGAAACAAACTATCTACTAATAGATGACTGAATAAATAAGCTACTATACATATGTGTGTGAATATATATATATATATCTTATGAAATTTATGAAAATTTAAAAAAAATATATTTTGTCCTTTTCAACATCCTAGAAATTACTGTAGATAAAATGCTAAGAAAATGGACCAGCAAAAAAAGAAAAGTACTGATGGTTTCATTCGGATGTGGAATATAAAGTGAATAAATAAGCAAGCAGACAAATATCAACAAAAATCAAGGATGCAGGATTGTGACTACGTGGGGTTGGGATGGAAGATAGACGGAAACAGAGAACAATGTGGTGTTAAAGGGCACTAGATCTCTGGTGGTGAGTATGACGCAAAATAGACATAGTCTGAGGAACAAATTCAATATTCTAAAATGTATATAGGAATGCTGATTTTCATGATAATGGTTGAAGTCATTCTCTGCTTTGCTTCTAAGGCATACAAAAAATCTTTTTTCCTGAAAGCATCACTGTCAGGGAGACCTACAGCACCCCCAGCAACCCTGGAGCAACAGTGACAGCATCAAGGGGGTTGCCTGAGGAATGACATCTATGAGAGTATCTAAAGGTAGGTCTTGAGGGTTATGTGTGGTAGTGACAAGCAGAAAAGTAGAGTTAATACGTATCCTATTCAAAATGGCCCCATTATTGAAGAAGGCACACTTTCAAACACGTTTTATGATGCAAACATTATTCTGATTCCAAAACTAGACAAAATCGTCATCAAAAATATAATGGCAGACCAATATATTTGATGAATATCAATGCAAATATCCTCAGCAAAATTCTTACAAACCAAATTCAACAACTCATTAAAATACTCATATACTATGATCAAATAAAATTTATTTCAGGGGTGCAAGGATGATTCAACATACACGAATCAATAAATGCTATGCACTGTGACAACTAAAAGAACAAACATCCTATGATCATCTCAACAGGCACAACAAAATATTTGACAAAGTTAAACAAATTTTTATGATAAAATCTCTCCAAGAAAATGGATATAGATGGAACATACCTCAGCATAATAAAGACTATATAAGACGAATCCCAGACAACATCATTACTGACGGGGGAAAATGAAAAGATTTTCCTCTAAGATCAAGAATAAAGCAAAGATGTCCACTCTCCTCATTGTTACTTAATATGATCTTCAAAGTCCTGGCCAGTGCAATTATTTCAAATGAGAAAGAAAGATGTGAAAAATCACTATTTGCGGATGACATGATCATATACATTAAATATATGTATATATGGGTATATATGTGCGTGTGTATATATATAGATATAGATATAGATGTACAGAGAGAGCGAACAGCAAGAATGCCACTGCAAAGCTGCTATAAATAATAAATGAATACATTAAAATGTCAGGCTACCAAGTTAATATTCGATAATATGTTGCAGGTGTGCCCTGGTTGACTAGTGATTAGGTCAATCGCCTCCAATAAATGCATATCCCCGGTTTCAAGTCTGAACCCAGGAAGAACAACCAGTGTGAACAACTAAATGAAAAATTAATAAAATGCTTCTACCTCCTCTCTCTGCCTGCTTGCTACTACTTCCTTCATTTCTGCCTGCACCTTTCCTTTAAATTTTTGATGTTGCATTTTTATATCTAAGTATTAATATTGCTGAAAGAGAACTTACAAAAAACAATTCAATTTATAATTGCAAAGAATAACAAGATACCTTGGAATGCATTCAACCAAATAAGTGAAAGGCTTGTACTCTGAGAATTATAAGACATTGCTAAAATAAATAGATGACACAAAGAGATGAAAAAATATTCCATACTAAAGTTTTGGAAGAAATAATATTGTTAAAATGGCCATATTACCTAAAACAATATACAGATGCAATGCAATACACATCAAAATCTCAAAGACATTCTTTTCAAAAATAAAACAAAAAGTCCTAAAATTTATTTGGAACAACAGGAAACATATATAAAAACACTTCCTTGGAAAAAGAACTAAAACAGAGCTGTCATGCTCCCTGACTTCAAACACTATTACAATGCAATAGTAATCAAGTAGTATAGCATGACAATTAAAACTGACATACAGATTAATGGAATATAATTGAGAGACTAGAAACAAATCCACACATATGGACAATTAATTTATGACAAAAGAGCCAAGGACATACAATGGGGCGAAGATTCATCTTCGATAAATGATGTTGGGAATACTAGGCAGCCAGATGCAAAAAGGTTTGCAATTAAATCACTACCACATATCATACACAAAAGTTAATCCAAGATGGACTCAAGCTTCCTAAATAAGAACTAAAACCATAAAATATGTAGAATTAAACATAGGAAAAACACTCCTTGACATTGTCATAAGAGATGTCTTGGGGAAATGGATTCCAATGTCAAGACAAATTCACAATACACAAATGGAGTTACAACAAACTAAAAAATTTCTAAAAATCAAAAGAAACAGATCAAAACAAAAAGGCATTGTACTGAGTGGGAGGACATATTTGCAAATACTTCATACATACAGACTGCTTGCATATACATACAAGGCGTTAATATACAAAATATATAAAGAACTCATGGAATTAACAGCATAAAAATAAACAATCCAACTAAAAATGGGCAGAATATCTTAATAGACATTTCTCCAAAGGAGACGTACATATGTCCAACACAAAAGAAAACATCTTCTACCTCTCTTGTTATTAGGGTAATGCGAATAAAAACAATAATGAGATATCAACTAACAACTGTGAGAATGGCTGTTATCCAAAAGATGGAAATTACAAGTATTGGTGAGGATATGGAAAAAATGGAGCTTTTATACATAGTTTGTTGGAGAGCAAAATGATGAAAACTGGTATGGAGATGCCTCAAAAAATTGAGAGTGCAAATCCTATGTAATCCAGTTATTTATTCCTCTGCTGGGAATTTACCCTAAAAACACAGCACAAATTCAAAGAGATATATGCACCCTCAGGTTTATTGTAGTGTTATTTATAATAGCCAAGAGGTGGAAACAACCTAAGCGCACATTAATCTATAAATGGGTAAAGAAGATATAGTCTATTACTCAGCTATAAAAAAAGATGATATATTGTCATTTGCAGTACCATGGATGGGGGTGGACAGAATTATGCTTAGTGAAATAATCCAGAAGGAAAAAGACTGACCTTATATATCACTCATATAAGGTATATGGAGAAGTCAAGAAAACAAATAAATTAAAACATATTTTTAGTCAATAAAAGCAAATTAGTGGTTACAAGAAGAGAAGGGGAGCTGATCATATTTGGTAGAGTGGCTCAATTATACAGTGAAGGAATAGCTGAGACAGTACAAATTTAATTTAATATATATATAGATGTGGATGTATTATGATGTACATCTTTAACTAACATACTGTTATGATACAATTTCCTTCAATAAAATTAAAAGATAAAATAAAATGTGTATGTCAATGTAAAAAAGCAACAAAATATTTTAATTAAATAAAAGTACTAGATTCCTCCCTCCCCCCAAAAAGCAACAACAAGCAATATTATTTAAAAACAGAGAGAGGAACTATATATGCATTTTTCTAAAAACATGCAAACTGTCATCAAATGAATGGAAATGTTCTTGACATCACTAATAATTAGGATATCAAAATCACATTAAAATATATCAGACCATTAGAATGGCTATCATTAAAAATATAAGTTATACCAAATTTTAAGTTGTGGAGAAACTGAACTCAAAATGTAATTTGTTTCAATCACTAGAGGAAACCGTTTAAAAATTCCTAAAAATATTAAAAGTAGAGCTTCCACATGATCCAGAAATCTCACATCTGGGTATATATCTAAAACAAGATTTTGAAGAATTCTTTACCTTCAGTTTTATTCTATACCCCAGTTTCTTTGCAACATGTTTCACAATAGCAAAGATATAGAAACAATCTAAGCGTCTGTCAAAGACTGAGTCGATAAAGAAGATATTTAAACTCATACATAAACGAGTGTGTTGATTCTCAAGTATAGTATGGTAAGTGAAATATTCAACACAGAGAAAGATGACCATTGTTTGGTTTCATTTATATGCAGACTCTAAAAATGTCAAACTTGTAGAAACAGAGAAAGAAGTTGTGGACTTCTAATATATAGCATGTTGATTACAGTTAATAGTACTCATATACTTGACGGTTGCTAAGAGACTATCTTAAATGTTCTCACAATAAAAATGAAGTAGTAAGTATATGACAGAGTAGAGGCTTTAGCTTATCAAGCTGCAATTATTTAATGATAAATAATGTATCATATCAACATGTTGTATATCTTCAAATCACAGGGCGATATTTGTCAATTATTTCAAAATAAATTTACATTAATAAAAAAGGGAAATGATATAGAGTTATACTATTTATTGAGGTAGCTAACCTCTGAACAGAATGTAACTTCTAGGTGAACACCATGAATTTGGCTTTATACATGAGCATAAAGTATCTAAAAAAATACAAGGTAGCAAAAATAGTCAATTTATGCTCAGGTGTAGACTCAAAAAGCGTTCTGCAAAGTGTTCTGAATTGTTTTCATAGATTTATAAATTATGTGCATACAATGTAATTTATCATGGATGAAATTTTTCAAGGTAAGAGTAAAGCATAAGAGGTCAGTCATTGGACTAAAACTTGTGAATTTTATTATTCATCCTTTAAAGGTGGATTTGATTTCCAAGGAAAGAGAAATATTAGTATTAACCAGATGAGGAGAAATAATTCTAAAGTTATTTTTATGACAGAAAGTTTATGTTTCTTGCTGCTGAAAGAATATGGAACATTTCAATTTAGTCAAAACTGAGTTTAATATTCTGTCTGTACTGTCAATTTTAAGTATGAATGTAGTTTCTGCTGTCTTGCAATTCTCATTCTAAACTATTGAGCTGCATAACTTCGTTCAAGTCACTTGAACACTCTGATCATCTACAAAAGTTAATTCTGAAGAAATAAATGAAATAAAGAAAAAATAGCAAATATCAAAATACAGTGTATTTAATAAATTATAGCTATTACTCCTCAATAGATTATATTACATTCAATTCCTGTACAGAACTACAGATTTCAGAGACAGTGTAATGGAATGACTAGGAATATGATCCCTATAGTTAGAGAACACTTATTTCAAATCTCAAATCTATTACATTTGAACTCTATGATCTTGGACATGTTATTTAATTTCTCACAAATGTTTGTTATTACAAACATTAATATCATATTCCTTGAATTTAAATTTTATTTACTATAGATACTAGATTTTTGTTTGATTTTATTTTTTAATACTGGTCCAGTTCATAGGCTTCATTTGGACCTCACCATAAGCTGCCTTAGCTGCTTGAGTAACAGGTCTGGATGTGGGGCAAAGCGGGGAGGGTGTGCCTATATCCTGATTATTAAAGAACTGTTACTCTGTACTATATAGCACTATATGACCTTACAGGAATGTCAGGATGCTATTTCTTTCATTTGTCTTTTATCTCAGTACATTACTACCTATTAGAATTCTTTAATTTTTATTTTTAGACAATTCAGAACTCAGGTCAAAGCTGTGTGCAAATCTTGAAAATAATATATAATATAATATTATTTATTTTGAATAGTAAAGATTATTTCTTGTCAAATTCTGCTTTGTATAGTGTAAATGAAATATATTAAGTCTGTGCTAATTATTAATCAGTAACTTAATAAAATAAGTTGGAGATTTATTTTTATATTGCTAGCATGGATTAGGAATTATGCAATTTTACACATCCTACATAACTTGTTCTGAGAATTATCATAATTCTGAGGTATTGTGGATATATACTTTATATTCAGAGAACAGAAAATCACAGACCGATTAAAAATAATATACCTTTTAGTTGTCCCCTAATATTAAATATTGGTGTTATCAAGAGAATAAGAATGGAGGAGGAGAGAGAAACGGAAACAGAGAAAATTATAGGATTATAGGAAATGGTTCATGCTATCATGGAGTTTGTGAAATTTCATAATCTACCATCTGAAAACTGGAGAGCAAGGAGCTAATGATAAATTGAATTTAGTCCGAAAGTCTGAGAACCAGGTGAGAGAACCAATGATGTAGCTCTCAGTTAGAAGTCAAAGTCCTGAGAACCATGGGGTCACTGGTTTAAGTCCCAGAGTCCAAAGACCTGACAACCAGGAGTATCAATATCCAGGATGAACATATGAGCTTTATAAAATATATACCTAGGTATATGGTATATGGTATATTTTTACTTAAGGTGAGAAATAAATTTAGAATGCTCAGATTCACTCTATTGTGCATATGAAATACATTCGAATCTAGTGTTTAAGAGCATTAGATCTGAACTTCATTTCCTATCTTCCATAATTAGTTGTATTATCTTGACAAATACAGTTTTACTCTATAATTTTCAGTTTTCTATCTGTGAAATAGGCTTAAAAGTAAATGTAGTACAGTGATTACGAGCAGTCTCTAAAGATAAATGATCTGTATATAAATATCTTCTCCTTAATTTCCTATCTGTTATGAAGTCATGTAGTAAGCCCTCAATAAATGGTGGGCTACTACTATTATTGTTATTGAGATATATCATCATGATTCAGTCTAGTGTGGTGGAAAATAAATTAGAGGGCTATCAAGAGTTCAAAATCGAGAATTGAATACCCTCACGTTGAATCTTAGTTGTAGAACCTTTTAGTTGTGGGAACTTATTAAGTAAATCAACCACTATATGTGCTATTTTCCTAAACCTCAAAATGGGGAATGAATATCAGTTTATTGATAGTAAGGTTTTACTGATAAAATTATGTCATGCATATAATGTGCAGTCATATCATTGCTAATGATATTTTTGTCAAGTATGGACCACATATATGAAGATAATCTCAAAAGGTTATAGCATATAGTTTAGGTATATTGTAGACCATACCATCTAGGTTTTTGAAATTATTCTCTGTGACATTTATAAAATGAAAAAGTTACCCAATGATTCATTTCTCAAAAAATGTTCCCATTGTTAATTGATTCATGACTGTGTATAGCAAAGTGCATGGCTTATTGTAAATATTCCGTAAGAAATTATAAGGGTAAGACGCTATTAAAACAGTATAATGCCCTACTTTTCTCAAGGCCTGTGTAGGGCTGACTTTGGGACAAAAAAGAATATTCAAAGAAATTCTTTTGCATAAAGTTATCAATGTTCATTTGTTTATTTTCTCATGAACTGACTGAACACAGTCTTGAAAATGTTGCTGCTAATGATTGCTTTGAGGTTATATTACATAATACAATTATATTATATAATCATAATTCTGTATTTGCTCATCATTTCTCACTTCTCACAACTCTATGCTGTTCCTTTCTTGTTCCATTTGGTCATTTTGCTCTCTGTTGGTAGCAGTTTTCAGTTCACTTTTCCAATTATAAACTCAACTATCAATACAACTTCCCATTTTCACTGAATCAGGAATATTGTAAAAGAAAGAAAATTTTAAATGCTCATACTACAGAAGGTATCTGATTTAAATGTTTCCTAAAATAATTGTGCTCATGAGAAAAATTTTCATTATAAGTATTGTAAATTTTTTAAATTTCATATTTCCCTAGTCCCCCAAATATCATCACTAATAGGCTGTGAACACCCCAAAGTCACCTGAGTGTGACCTAGTTATATCTAAAGGCTCCAACGAAATCTTATCAACCATTTTACCTGTATGCTCTCAGTGATCTTCACTAAAGGCCTATGTCTTATGCTCTGGGTTCCCCATGTGCTTGGTTGAATGCATTTCCTCAAACTTCTCCCATGTAAGCCTTTTCAAGATATGCCATGTTATCTTTCTCTGGGACTTATAAGTGTAATAAATCACTTTCACATACCTCTGTAAGGTGTTATTCATGTCTACACCTGAATGGCCATTCAAAAACAAACAGAAAACCTATTTTAAGTAATATTTTTCTTTCTACAAAATAGCAATTAACAATTTCACAATCCAATCACTACTTGTATTTAAATATTTCAAAAAAAGAATAATTTCACTTCACATTAAATTTCACGTTAAATATTAAACTTTTTCTACTACATATTGTTCTCTCATGAGATTAGTGTTAGATTGCTATAATTCTAGAATATTTGTGAAAATTTAAATATTCCGTCCCTTATTTTGGATACTGGAAAGATTTATCAAACTGATTTGCTACGTTTTTTTTAGAAGTGACTGACAGGCTACTACATTTTTATATGAATAAGGTTCAGATATTGAATAGTACTTTGTGATATACAATATTTGGTGTTTTATGTTCATTTCTAATATGGTTAGAGTCATGAGAAATATTTCAGAATTATCTTCATTTTGTAAATAGTCAATTTTGTAACTCATATGGAGATGAATTTGAGGGTCATTTTCCTTTAAGGTATTCTTTCACTTTTTATTTTTCCTCTCAAACTAACTTAAACTAAAAATAGAGTATCACAACATTTACAGTACAAAGTTCTTTCTGCAGTATTTAGGATATCTTTCCTTATCTGTGACATCAGAAATCAGAATACAAAGAATATTTTGAGATATTTTTGAAATTCCTATGTCACTGAAACAACAGTGATGTTTTAAGAAAAAAAAGTAAAATAAAATATGTTCTTATAGCCAAGAGGCAATTAAGACCATTTAATTAACATCAAATTAGCACCTCAAAGGGTGAAATTATTAAGAAAGTTTTAAAAGCCTCTTTGAGTCATTAGAAACATTTCCCCAAGTTTTAATGAAGATAATATAAGCAATCTAGAGTAAACTTACAGAAAAATTAAAGGGTTAATGTGAAGTGAGGATAACAAGGCTCCTCTTTTTTGATGGCATTTTTAGTCATAATTTAGTGATATCATAGAATATTAATATTAACACATTAATGAACTCTTTAATTACTTATTGATGATATTTGTGGTTGAATAAACACTTCAAAATAAAGTGTTACTGAAGGTTTGCATTTTAACATCTGTTCTTAGATGTATTCTTTCAACTCATTCTTTGCATAAAATTTATGTTCAATGCATACATCATATATCTGCACAGAAATTAAATACTGTTTATATTTATGATTAACCTCAATGTTGTCACATAATTGCCTATATCTGAAGGTGTAAGCTCATTTTTTTTCTGGTCTCCAGTGACACTAGGAAATCAGGAAGCATGGAAGTAGAGGGTTGAATCACAAACTTCTTTTGCAGAATGAGCACAGAAACTCAGTTCTGCTGACAATAGAGAAGACCATGGAAGGGAGATTGAAGTGTTAAGCCATCCCACCTCCCACAACCTTTCTTGTTCTTCTGATGCCATATAAATGTAGCTCTCCACTGAGAATTTCTGACTCCAGTATTAGGGCAGGACAAATGGAGTACTGAGCTCCACAGACATGTGCAAATGTCTGTTTACTTTCATGAGTTTATGATACTGGGTTGAGATAAATGCTCAACTACATACAGGGCCAAAGTGACTAGGTATAATGAGAAAGTAGGGAGAGGAGTATACTGGTGATTAGCTTCCTCTCATACTGACTGACTCTTTAAGTCTCTTTGCTGCCATATCTGAGTAGAGACACAGGTTGCTACTGGATGGGAACCCCAACCACTTCCACCAGGGAGGGAAGATGGTTGACAAGCTCCTTACTGAACTCTACTGAAAAATGAAGGTTGAGGATTTTCAGTTAGTGTTTTGAGTGGAGAAACACACAAATACACACAAATACACACACACACACATAGATCTAGATTAGAAGATTGTCTATTTAAAATATCTTATAGGAAAGTACAAAAAAAATTAAGATGTTTTCATGATACAAAAACATTAAATATCAGTTGAATTTTCATACACTAACAATGAAAAATACATTAAAATGAATATAGCATCACAA
Organism: Solenodon paradoxus; assembly: GCA_004363575.1. Classification (NCBI taxonomy): domain Eukaryota; kingdom Metazoa; phylum Chordata; class Mammalia; order Eulipotyphla; family Solenodontidae; genus Solenodon; species Solenodon paradoxus. Next base: position 77,262 of record RJWH01003844.1, on the reverse strand, counting down.
AATATGAAATACTTATGAATAAATCTTAAAAAAAGATGTGGAAAGCATTTATATGCAAAATATAAAACTTTACTGAGAGAAATTCATGAAATAATTAAATAAAGAGATATGTAGTCTTCATAGGTTGGAAGACTCATTATCGCTAATATATAAATACTCCTCCAAATAACTTGCATATTTTATGCAATCTGAATGAAAATGTTTGTAGACTTTTTATAGAAATTTGCAGAATGATTCTTACATATCTAAAGCAACTTCTAAAAAAGCTCATTTAGAGGAAAGTGCTGCCTGGTTTCCAGATTTTTTAATGTACACTTTTGTATGATCTTGATGTTGAACAAATATTTTAGTAGAGCAGAATAAAATTCCAGAATGGAAATAAACATACACACTTAAAATTTTTAATAGGATGTAAAGGAAAAAAAAGACACTAGAGAAAATTAACTAGAGTTTTAAGAAATAGAGGTGAAATAGTTGAATATCCATATGCAAAAAATAGAATTTATACTATACCTCATATCTCACACAAAAATTAGCTCAAGATGTATTATGCAATTAGATAAAAATATAAAACTTATAGAGGAAAACATAAGAAAATATTATTATTTTAGTTAAGTAATTCTTAGATATGATACCAAAGGCAGGGTCAATAAAATAAAGATAATAATTTCAAATTCATCAACACTTTCAAATTTTACTCAAGACACTGTTTGGAAAATAGCCAGTAAATCCATATAATGGGAAATTATTTACAAATCACATATCAACAAAAAACTTATGTTCAGAAAATATGAAAAACTCCTAATCACAATATTAAGTAAAAAAAAAATGCAATAAGAATAAAAATACTTGAACAAACACCTCACTAAATAAGATATACATACAAAAATAATCATATGAAGAGATCATCTATACCATTTATACAAAGATAACCTTATCTATAAGGATGGTTAAAAAATTTTAAAAAAGAGTAACAATAATCCCTTCTTTTGCTAGGGCTGCAATAAAAATATATTACATATTTGATAGCTTAAACAGCAACTATTTATTTTCTTCCAATGTGAGACTGAAAGTCCAACATCAAGATGTTAACAATATTGATTTCAGTGAGGGCCTCTTTTCTTGGCTTACAGATGACCACTTTATTGCTGTATCCTACATGAACTTTTTTTCTGTTCACACTCATTCCTGGTATTTCTTTTATGTCCTAAATTTTCTTCTTATAAGGATACCATCACAGTGGATTAAAGCACACCCAAATAATCTTATATCAATTAATTATCTTTCAAAGAACTTGCCTCTAAATAAAGTCAGATTCTTGGGAACTGGGAGTTAGGGCTCTAACATACAAACTTAGGAGTACAGAATTCAGTGCATAAAGTATGTAAAGTGTTTCAAAGATGTGAAGGAAATGGAATTCTCATATATTTTTGATAGAACAAAATAACATACTACAACCCCTTTGGGAAGTAGTTAGCAATTATGATAAAATGTTAAATATTCGCTTAGCATAAAAAAAGCGATTCAGAGAACTGAGAAAATATGTATTCATACAAATGTTTTTATACAAATATTCATAGTAACTTAATTTGTGATAGTCAAGAATTGAAACAACCTAAATACTCATCAAATGGTGAATGAATAAATAGAAAATGTCAAATTAATGTAATACATTTTTGTTATAACTACTGATTATTGAATTACAAGCAGCAGGTGGATGAATATAAAATAATGATGCTGAGCTTAGAAAAAAATACATACTATTTAATTCACTCCATATAAAATTCTACAAGATTAAACATATTCTATGTCAATATATTTATATAATAATTCAAAAGAAAACCAATGGCTGTTGGTTTTTTGTGGAAGGAGAGGAGAAGAATGGAGGGAAGAGTTTACTGAATGAAGACAATTTTTGGTGTGGTGGATATGTTCAATATCTTGATTGTGAGGATGGTTTTATGGATATACCCATATGGTAAAGTTCATCAAACGCTACAGTTTGTGTCATTTATTATACATTAATTATTCCTAAATAAAGTTTTGTTTAAGGGACTTTAGTTTTACCTCTATCAAGTGTAGTGTGTGGTTCTGATTTGGATAAATATTTTGATAAACATGAAATATTTTAATTAATCAAGAAAATAAAATCTATGTTCTAGATGAATTTGAGAATTTTTTTTTCATTCTGTATCATAATGGTATTGTGTTTATACTTTTCAAAGCCCTTATTAGAGGCAAATATTGAGTACTGGATAAATTATATGACTTAGAATTTATATTAACTTATTAGATTAAATAGGAAAGCCAAATGCTTATTTTTTTTGATGCAGCATGATTTCTTATAAGGGTTAATCATAAGATTCTCTATATCTATGCTTTAAACTTGTAGAATAAAAACTGAAGCACATAACTTTCTTCTTTTCAAAAGTACACTTAAGTCACCCTAACACTTATTTTGTATTAACTACAGGTATTATTTCATACCTTTATGGAAAACGTTTAGAAATTATACGCTATAAGTATTTATTTGGACATAAATTTCAAATTAAAAGTGTAAAGCTTTTGTGAATTTTACACAAACATCACTAATATAACACAATAAGATAAATTTGAAATAAGTATTAAAAATTTGGCACATTGTGGTGGCTCAGGGTTAAGCTGATTCCTGGATTCCACATACATCTCAAGGTTCTGGGTTCATGGCTCAGAAATTCTTCTTTCTCCTCTTGCTTCCTTCCTGTTTACCTTCCCCATTAAAAATTAAAATATTAATTAAAGGAATAGTGTCCGTGATAAGATTGAGATGGAAAGTATATGCGCGCTAAATATCGGACAATCTCAAGTCGAGAGTACTGTCAAGACTACTCTAGGTACACTGCTGCTTATTTGCTCTTAGGGGAGTTTATGTAAGTATTAGTATTTCTATGCTGCTGGGGTAAGATACGACCACACAAATATTAGTTGCAAGTTACACACAGGCTTTATTACTTAAAAATTCCTGATGCCTGGGTTCAGGTTAAGAGGGGCCCCATGGCAATCTTCTCTCAAACAGCGACTGCTGCGACCAGTTTTGACTAGTGAAGAGCTGAGCATCCATCCAACGGGATACAGGTAAGTAGAGGCTTCCAGCCAATCACCGTACAGAGTGCTGTAAGGTCTACATTGGAGTCAAGGTGACTGACTGGCTTGAAGTGGGAGCCCCTTTTATAGCTTGAATCCTCAGGCTATCAGTTGTGTACACTCAGGGATTTGTTATCACATCTTAACATTCATTTTACATATCACACTTTAGCATGCATTAGTGTGTCAGGACATTGCTGATTATCTTATCTATCACTCAACATAAGTTTACTGTCTTTACTAAACACAAGCAAGATTTCAAATAATTTTTAACATTATTTTTCTGAGTTTATAATAGTAACATAGTATCGCATCAGAATATTTCAAACAACTTCAAAATAATATTATAATGAATAAGGATATAAAATTTCCATAAAATGAGTATCAGAATATTACTAATGAAAAAATGCATTTCATGTAGTTCTGTATTTTTACTAAATAGAAAATACTTGAATATACATTAAAAGTCAACACAAAATAAAAAGCACATTATTTTATAAAATCTGTGTTCATAAAACTGAACAGAAATACTCATTGTGAATTCTCATAAATGAGGCATTCTATCAGCAAAAACACCAAGATTACATTTAAAATGTTAATAGATTTCATATGTCTTTTTCTGAAATTGTCACCTTAAATAAATTGATGATATTACAGAGATTTTGGATATGACAAATACAGTAAATTAACTAAAGATAGCCAGAGACAGTACAGTAAGTAGGGTCAACCTTGCAGGGGAGTGAATCAGTTAATTAGAAGACAGAAATATAGAAATTATCATGAGAGAAGAAAGCAGAGAGATAAAAATCAGGAAAAAATATCAAACTCCACAAGAAATATCAGACTCTTTGAGAAGACGTGAGGATAAAATATATCTAAGAAGGTGAAAATAGATGGAAGCAAAGAGGTTTTTTCAAAGGAATGATAGCCAATCGCTTTCTAAACACAAGGAAAAAACTAACCATAGATATCAAAAACCTGATAGAACATGACTATATGTAAATCGTCTGAACCCACCAATGAAATACAGTGTCAGGATTTATGTAAAACAGGATCCATCTAGATTATGTTTACAGAGAACTATATCAGATAGAGACAACTATATTTTATGCTGAAAGGGTTAAGTGTGCATATTAAAACAATAACGAAGAGATGAAAGCAGAGATTGCAATATTGGTAGTAGAAAAAATAGATTACTAGCTAAGAAAAGCTATGAAACAAAAAGGATGTTATATAATGACCAAGACACCAATCTATTCAGCAGTTATCAATGTCATTAATATGTATGTGCCCAAACACAAGACCACCTAAATATATAAAGCAAATATTAACAGAAATAAAGTGAGACATTGACAGAAACACAATAATAATAGGGAGCTCCATTACTCCACTATATCAATGAATAGACTATACAGACAGAAAATTAACAAGGAAATAATGGCCTCAAATGAGGTAACAGGGCTGAAGGACTTAGACATAAACAGATCCTTCTAACCTAAAATAACTAAATTAACATTCTTCTTAAGTGCACATGGACTATTCTGAAGGATACATCATATTTTGAGACAATTTACTTGTCTCAGTTAATACATGAAGATTAATTCCTATGAAGTAGAAATTGGAGTCTAAGATGGCATCTGAAGTCATACCCTACTTTGCTTCTAAGAGATGTAACTAGTCATTCTCTTGACTGAACAATGCTGGTAGGAATCTCCACAGCGCTCCAACAACTCAGGGAACATCAATGACTGCACTAAAGAGATAGCTTTAATAATTCAACACATGAATAAATGAAGATGAATGGAAAGGGAATCACAGAACTGTGATGGAAAGTCAGCAACAACTGTAACTATAGAGTCATTTGATAGGACAGAGATTAGCAAGCATCAGATCCAGACTTGCGTCCTGGACAGGAGTGAAATTGTGTGGTAGCATACACACACACACACTCACATGCGCACACACACACACACACACACACACACACTTGACCTGAGTTAAGCCCCAAGTGTAGGGATTGAAGTCTGTACACCATTGTTTAACGTTGACTGGAAGCCTAGTAGGAATCATGAAGAAGAGAAATGCACTCCCCTCCCCTACACTTTGGGATCATAGGTCAAAGACTGAAGAGCTCCAACACCACAGAAAATAGTCAAATCCAGGCCTGGGATCTCTGAAAGTTTGACTTCAGTGTTACTCATATGAACAAGCACCACCATAACCTGCAGCCCATAACAATGGTTACCTTCCACTCTTTTCACCGCTCTCCACCCAGTATCAATCCTCAAGTCTCTGACCCAGAAATCTGAAAGTGTTAAATACATAAAATTAAAAGTAGAATGCCACCTCTAGTTAAAACAAAAATAAGCAACTCAGTTTCAAATCCTTCATGGGAAGTAAAGGTTTATGAGGTATTTCAAGATGTCAGAGTATGACAACATAAGAAGGAAACAACTCCGTGTCAGAAACCAAGTTTGAAGATATGAATAAAAAATTAAAATCAAAAATTACAAAGAAACTCAAAAGATAGAAGAAAACATTTCAAAGAACTAAGAGTATCTGGCTACTTAAGTTAAAAAAAGCATAGAAAAGAAGTCAGCAAAATATCTCAGAAATATAAGAGAAGTCAGAAAAACAAGTAAACAATTTCAAAAGCACGATTAAGCAGAAAGTTGAAATTGAAGCTTTAAATAAGTATATAACAGATCGAGGGCATAAAAAATGTGCAAAATGAGATGAAGAATACTGTAGAAAGTAATGGAAATAGGATTGAATAAGTGGAGGAATGGGTTAGTGACCAGGAGACTAAAATTTTAGAAATTAGCAGTGGAGGAAGAGAAAGAAATTAAATATTTCAAAAGTGAAGAAACACTCTAGAGGTATCTGACTCCATTAGAAATATCAACATAGAATAATGTGTATCCAAAAGGAATATCCTCTAGGTATATATCTTCGTTTCATACTAGAAGAGAAGGTCTAAAAAGTTCCTCTAAGGCTCTTCCTTATGTCAACTTCCCCTTGGTCCAACCTCTAGTCAAAGAGGTATTTGAAAAAAAAAATGTTTCCAGTATCTTGTAATGCTCAGCTGTGACATATAGTACATTTACTTGCAGTATTGAACAACTTCATAGACGCAAGGGGTATCCCCAAAGAGGAAAAAAAAAACTATATTATCATCCCCAAATCCATAACCACTTCCAAAGATAATACAAAAAGACAAACTGTTACTCTGTGAACTGGCTATATTTTATATGGCCCTAAATGAAAATTTCTGTCTAACAACCATATTTTAGAAGCCACAAACTGATAGCTTAGCTGCCTTCACACACGAGAATGGGCAGGCAAAAATTAAATCCAAGTTTTCAGAACGTGAAACATGACAAACACACGATCAATAGCTGTTCCTTGAAGAGAACACATCAACATGCAGTGATTATCTTAAAGCAAATTCACAGGCAGTGATTGAAAGACTGATTCAAATACATTTTTATTTTTATTTATTTTTATTTTATTTGCCAATGTGAACTTGGAAAGGAAGAGACAACGTGAAATTTTGCTTTCTCTTAATCAAGCACCACATATAGAGATCTGGGAGACTGATTCTGGTAAGAAATCTCACTCTTTACTGGCTTCTGCCAGTTTTCCTAGGATCCTGTCTATAGACTCTTCTGCAAGTGAGGTATCCTAGGATGTCTCATTCTGATCACCAGAAACTGTAGAGAAAATAATATTCCTTTTACTCTAAAGTGAGCGCTTAGCTGAAATTTTATCCATTGTGGTCATGGTAATCGCATAAGATTGACCTACTTGTTCAACCATAAAATGCAATGTTTTTCACTTGAAAGCTCACACTGGACCTTGTTCATCTTAAGTCCAGAATCAGAACCAATCTAACTCCAGCCAGTTTTCAGACCCTATCTGGAGAAAGAAATGATTAAATACAGTCTGAAAGCTTACAATATAAAAGCTGCAAAGCTAGAAACCAGGAGTCATTAAGAAAACCACCAAGGAACTCAGCAAATATTTATACCTGTTTGCTCTTTGATCCAGGAGGCCATTGAGGTCTTCTTCAGTTTCCTCTTCTGAAATCAGAACAGTGAAATGATAAACTGAGAGCATGTATACTTGTAGCTTAAGTATCTAAGATGCTCATGTGAAGAATATACAGTCCAAGGATAAAGGTTTATGACCTGGACTGGGATGAAAAATCAAAAAGAACACCTAGATAAATAAAGATGCTTCTTACTCCTTTCCCTTTTTTTCCTCCCCTCAAAATACAAAAGATAAACTGAGGCATATTAGAAGTGTTAATATTTATTTACACAAAAATCAATTCAAATTAGGCAGGGTCAAACCAACAAGAGTTAGGAGTACTTCTCCAACAGGAGATTAAAGGAGAAACTATTATAAAAAAATGGACGAAGCAAAGTAAGAAACTACTGATTTTCTATAATTAAAAGTTTACTTGGATATGCGTGATTGGTTGTTTTATTTAGTTATGAACTTTATAGACTTAGACTTTGTTTTGTTCATGTAGGCTACCCAGCATTAGTGCAACCTCAGTAAATGACCTCCTTGCTTAATAAATTTAGACATAGATGATGGCTATATACATGATAGATATCCTTCATATAATATTTTTATCTTTATATGTCTGTATAGATAGATATAGGTATAGCTATATAGATAAATCTTCAGCATATATTCCTCTGTGTGTGATTTGAAATTATATAGAAAATATTTTCATATTGAATACAAAGGATCTTTTGTTTCTACCAGTAAAATAACTTCTGCAATAGCTTTTTGAAAACTTGAAAGTGATAAAGTAAGATGATTCAAAATAGCCTTTAGATGGAGCTGTTTCTCCTTAGAAATCATTACACTGACACATTTAATTTAGCTGATCAGATAAATAAGAGCAAGTTAACTAATGCCATAGAAAACAATGAATTCTATAAAACATTGATTCTTAGTGACAAAGTGGCAGATGGGAAGGGAGCTAAGACAAGCTGATGAGATGCTGGATTCGTCCAGAAAGAATTCGTGGAGAAAATCGTTGGGCAGGAATTGATAGCGAGTTTATTAAAAGCAGAAATACTAGCTGAGTTTATATCAAGAGAATACACATGTGTACATGTGCGGCACCTAAGCTGTGTGCCTCTCACACAGGCAAGATGGATTCTGCATATATATGAGGGTTAAGGGCTTTGGGTGTTTCCAGGTTACCTGGAGAAAATGGCAAGAACATCCAGGGGTGTGTCCTAGATGCAGGCTGTTAAGCTAAGAGCCCCTCTGGAGTGTCTTTCAGGTTTTGCCAGTTAGTCCACTGTTCATGCATCTGCATACTGCCCTGCAGATTTCAAGCTATGTCATCCATGCATCATAAGCACAATTAAAAGATAAAATAATAAAAATCCACCTCAAATCTGTTTAAGTTCTCACTAGACTCTAAAGAAAATCTAAATTGAAATCCTCTTGGTGTTATTAAGTCAGTGTCGGAGTTGATAGAATTCTTAAGATTTTATAAACAGCATTGGGAAATTAATAAGGTTACCTGTTTTAATTATTAGTTTGAAAGAACACTCAAGACAAAGTCCCACGATTTTAAATAGAGAAATCTTTGAGAGATTATACTTTAGAAGCAGAAGCACATATTGGGTTTATAACGTGATCCCTGGAGAACTGATTGTTAGATGAGGCAGACAAAATTTGTAACTAAGAAAGAAAAGTTTTAGAAAAACTTGGGGAAATTATGAGCAATTATCAAAAGGTTTAATATTAATTTCTTGAGTTTTCTTAAAAATATTAGCATTCTGGAAGAGGCTACATTAGGAACGATATTGCTAATATTTCCTTATCTGATCCCCCAATGTACAGGAAGCAAGAAATATCTAAACTGAAAATTGCAGAATGTCTGTCCTTGGGATTTTTTTCTGAGAAGGATATTTTTCCAACAAAAGCATAAAGAAGATTCTATATAATATTTTTCTTTTCCCAGGAATATAGAATTGACATGCATGTGTGTGCATATACACATATGCAATAAAGGGCAAGTTATTGAATATTTTGGAGCAATGTGACCTGACTTTTATTTTAGAAGAAAATGCTGGTGGCACTCTGAAGATGTATAGAACTGAGGAAATATTATAAACAGTAAGTTACCTAAAATACGATTTCTGTAGTCTAAGTGAGAGTTCATGATACCTGATTTAGTGAATAGTGAGTGAGACAATGAGAGAGAGAGAAAGAGAGAAAGGAAAGAGATAAGATGTCTTATTGAAATAGGAATTATTATGAGTATACTGACTCTAGTAATGATCATGTGTTAAGAGGTAGTATTGACAAAAATAAATAAATAATGTATATGATTCAAATGAGTCATAAATCAAATAAAAACACATCACAGAAAAATGTTAAGGAAATTTAATTTCATTAATAATGCAAAAGGTTGAATAAACAAAACAGTGCTATATTCTGCTGTTTATCATAGGCTTCCATTGCAATTGAATAAAACTAGAACAAAGCAAACTGGTTCTGAAGTATTCAGAGTTTCAGCCAAAACAAGAAACATTCAAATTTAAATTGGAGAAGATTTTGAATTTAAATTGGGGGAGATTTTCTTTTCCAAGAAGTCTCAGCATTTTAAGTAAAAGGAAGTCAGCAAGCTTCAGGTAACCATCCTAGCATTTATATGATTATCATATATTTTTATCAATCTACCCTTTTTTAAAGAGAAGACTAAAGGAAGGAAGGAAAGGAGAGGAGGTAGAAGAATTTTTATTTACAGTTAGTTGTTTAGTTAATTACTTCATTTCCCTCTCAATAAACATCTGCAAAATATATTAACAGAGCATTAGGGATTTTGACTGCATATTAACAACTGTCATGGAGATGTGTTGATGTCTTAAAAAGAAAACCGGAAAGGCTAAAACTGCATTAACAGCTTCAGAACAAAACAGTTTAAAGAATAGAAGACATGAAGGAACCAATAATAGAGTCTGGTATTTGGGAAAAAAATGCTAATCAATTACACTCTGGCTATTAAAAACTATTGAATTGGCAAAACATTTAAGTTAAGAAAACCCAGCTTTGACTGGTTAGTGATATCAGCTAAAACAAAATTAATACTCTGATAAATCCTTTGAGAATTTTTAAGTTAACATAATTATATTAATTTTTGAGCTATATTTGGGTCTTATACTTTAGCTTTAGTAAAACTGCTTCTTCTAATTGATTTTGATCAAAGCAAATAAAAGGAGTGGGAGCATATATTCACTTCACTTGTCCTAAATGGTAGATTATTCAGCAATTTTAGTATTTATGATGGCAATAAATTATGATTATTCCTTTCTATGTGACTAAATTGGTCGCTGTTGTAGGAAACAATTTATTTCCATTTTGATAAAAAAGAAAGGTATAAGACACCTGTCACTTAATGCTGAGATCCAAAATGTAAAATTCACAGTATAACTTACACTTGAAAATGACTAGTACATATTATACCTTATATTTGGATGCAGTTTCGACCTAAAACTAAAACCACAGCTCTTTCTATTGTGCACTATTATTTGTATAAAAATTTCTCATTATTACCAAGGTCAAAATGATCTATGATTTTCATAAAAATCTCTTTGCAATTCCTCTTTGATCTTTATACCCCCATGATTCTGATTCAGAATGTTTGATATATTAAGATATACAACTACCTGTTTCTATCATCATTTTATTGCTTCTAAGCTATTTCCCCTTCTGCTGTATTTTATTTGTAAATAAATGCAGAAATTATAATAAACAAGTTTTAGTGACTACACATCATATACTCTCTACTCCACAACATTCTAAGAAAACTAAGAAAGACATAAGCTAAACTAGACTTGCACTACAAAGTTCAACTTTTATTAGTATTAAGTGCTATTGGGATATAAAGAAAATTGTATATTCTAATTTCAAGAAACTCAGGGTATAAGAATATTTTAATTTAATAAATGTTATGGGCCAGGTACTATTTTATTTTAATTATAGTATTATAATTAAACTTTTTATATTTTATAAGCTTTCATAAAAATCATTTAATTGTAATAAATAATTTAATAACATAAATATTATCCAGAATAACTCTGTACAGTATGTACTATTATAATATATAATTGAAAAATAAAGAAACTGTACATAGAGATAAGAAAATAATTTGTCCAAAAGTACATAGATAATTGAGAGACTGAAAAGTTATGTCCTTTGTTAATCGGCTGTGTTCCTATCCAAATCCTGATAATTAAGATGTAATATGATGACAGTGTTAAATCAGAGCAATAGAAAGTACATGAAAATTTAAAAAATTCCAAAATCTTAGGAAAATACTACTTACTCTGTAGCCATGGCAACAAGTAGTTAACATAAAAGATTTTAAATCTATTCAAAAGTTAACAAAAATTCTGCCTCGGTGGTAGTGTGGGAATATAATTATAAACAAAATATTTTGCAGAAGTTTTATTATTGAATAAGCATAGCAACACAGATAGTCTAAAGGATTTGAGAGAGAAAAATTAATCTCATCCCTTTATAATAGTTAAACAAATCCAGTGTGTGTGTGTGTGTGTGTGTGTGTGTGTGTGTGTGTGTGTGTGTGTGTGTGTGTGTTCAAGATAGACCAATAACCAGTTCTCAAGCAAGAGGATTTACAGCTCCTTTTGGCACTCATAGTTTGTCCTAAGGTTTTCTGGTAACTAGGGAAGTTCTCTGTGTTGGCTTTATTCAGAGGATAAGCAAATTTTTATTGCAAATTTAGTAACGCACCCACTAAAGACTTGATTTTACTCTCCAACAGGAATTGGAGAATAAATGGTGTATCTCCCTTGATATTGGCATTTCAGAAAGTGACCACAAAGTCCTTGAGAAAATGTTTTTAAGTTAGTTGAGAGACTGGCAAAATGTGTGCTGAGAAATTATAATATATATATATATATATATATATTTGAAAAGGCAAAGATTTTTGAAACAAGACTAAGGAGGTTAGATAATTTTCTCTTCTTTTCAATAGGCAGAATAAATATCTTATTTTTAATTTGTATAGGCCCTTAACAGACACACTTTTCTAAACCAACTAATCAGTTTCTGCTTCTCTTTTCTGAAAGTCAGTTAAAAGAGACAGATTCATTCTGATAAAAATGCCTTGGAATGCCAACCAATCAATAAAAGTGTCACCCAAGAAAGCACAATTCTGCTAATATTCATACTTTGACTCTTATCGATCTTTGTAAACCATGCTTTCCAGAAACTCTATATAATATCTTTGACTGGAAATATAAAATGAGCATAATTTTCCCTTACTACAGTAAACAGTAAATTCAGCTTTGTTTTATTTTCAGATACTGAGTGATGGTTTCATCATTGTCACATAGTATAGGAAGCAGGAATGATTAAATGCGATTTTAATTTACTTACATTTAAATTTAAATTTTCAAAATAACTGAACTAAATTAGCAGATTCAAGAAGAGTAATACATATAGTAGTACCATAGAGTTCAAAGAAATAATGGAAATCATACAAAAACAATAACAATGGTCATATCCTCATACTTGGAAATTTACTATGAAGAGAAGGAAAACATTAAAAAGAGTGTTAGTTTCAAATATATGCCAGAAATTTTATTAGATATTTCACCTTTAATAAATCAGTCTTTCAAGACTTTTTGACTATCATCTATCATTATCATCTATCGAATTTTGTCTACAATACATATATGTAATCTTACATAAGTCTCATAATTAGTCACTGAGCCAAGCTTGTATATCAAGTTTTTGAGTCAAAGTAAAATACATTTCATTCCTTTAACAGTAATATGAAAATGACTTACTATTATTTGACCCTGAATGTGAAATTGATCAACCTTGCAATATAACTGTAAAAAAAGAGATGATTAATGTTAGGATTTACTAAGTGTTAAGAAAAAGAAAATTAAACATTTTAGAAAGTGTTTTTAGTTGTTAAATTTTTTCCAAGTTATAGATTTGAGATATGGTAGTCATCAGCATGTGCAGAGATAAATAAATTTCCATTCTGATAACTATAGATGATAGAATGACACTTGGTCTAGTTGAATTTATTTGTAATTTTTTTCCTTTGATAAAGACATTTCTGCTGATACAAAATTATATTAAAGAAAGAAATTTTAGAAATCAATATTTTATCTTTAGAGACGATGTGTTTTAAAATTAAAATACGATTATATGAGATGACAAAACATTTGATAATTCATTAATTTTCATTCACTGCAAATATTGCATTCTATGACAAATTCTTCAGAAGTAATTAAATTATCAAATTATTAAAATATAATCTGTTGATTCCTGATATAATCAGTTTATTTTAAGCAATCCTGTTATAATAACTTGGAGGGAGAATATTATGATAAATTCAATATTTCTATAGGTATTCATGTAAAACTAAGAAGTAAATTCCAGTAAAAAATAATTCTCACAATATATTATGATATTTAACATCTCTGTATGACCAAAGGAGGGCAACAGAAGAGGTTCATTAGAAAAGGGTGCAGAAACTGCATTTGAATAAATAATAAGCATATCCTGATGGAGCAGCAAAGTCAACAGCCTTTAAACACGTGCAGTCCATGTATATACCTAGGAACTGGGTTCACATTCCAGTTCTGTGGTGGGCAGGAGGCAAACAATGTGAACAACTATATGAAAATAAAATGAGATACTGCTACTTCTTCCTCTCTCTGTCTGCTGGCTCACCTTCATTCCTGCCTGAACCCTTCCTTAAAAAAAGAAGGAACAGCTGAGAATTTCCCTAACTTGAGGAAGAAAGTAGGCCTTCTAACACAGGAAGTTCAGAGTCCCAAACAAAAGAAACCCAAAAACACCTAGACCATAACACATTGTCTCAAAATGTCAAAACTACAAGATAATCCTAAAAGCGGTTAGAAAAAAAAGTTACATGTAAAGGAGCCTCCATAAGACTGTGAGAGGTTTTCTCAGCTGAAACTTTATAAGCCAGAAGTAGTCAATTTTTGAAATACTCAAAGTGCTGAAAGAAAATGACTTACCACAAAAGATACTGTACCCTGAGGTTACCAGTAAGAAACCAACTGGGGTGGGGAAAGTGGTGGTGGTGTCCAACTGACAATCCTGAAGAAATTTTGGCAATTTGGAGGTGAGCAGAGTGTGTTGGCACATATCTGAGGAATCAGAATCTGTGTATATAGATTTATATTACATCACAAATCATAGTTACCTCAAAAAATATTAGAAAAATCAAAGTTATATACAATGTAAAGTCACAGAAATTACTAGTCTATTACCTCCGACATTTTATTTGGCTAGATGCAAGCCATAGGCTTTGACTGTCCTCACGAAAAGGGAATTATTCAAATTATGAATCACTGGAGGTCCAGTACAGACAAAAAAAATCATTGATTGTAGTTTGCAACCAGTAGTTTTCAACTAGGAATCATTGTTTTACTTTAATGATTTGAGGATTTTTATTAGACAGTGAAGACAGTTCTGAGATTTATACTTGTTTCAAGTTTAATTCAATTTAAGATAAAAGCAGGGTAAAATACTCAGATTAACCTTCCTGTTGAAACGTAACAAAATAAATCTGATATAATATTCAATAAACATTTAAAGTACTGAATATGTAAAAAGTACAAATGGTATCTCCCAGATCATTTTTTAATGCAAATCAGGAAGGTGGTAGAGAGGATACTGAAGCACCATAAGTATTTTCAGTCATTTTTATAGAAATAAAATTCAGAAGAAGGCAAAATCTTTCTTAGGGGAAACAAATGCAATTAAGCCTGTAAGATAACCTCACACTTTATCTTGAAAGAAAATAAGTTGAAAAAATTAATATATTAATAACCAAATAAGAAAGTAAGTCAGCATAAACAAGATTAGACAGATACCATGGAGACCAGTGACAGATCTGATAAAACTTCTAATATTTTCAGATAAATATTTTTATAACATTGTATATAACATAGGTAAGTCAAATAATAACACATTTTTGCTTCCTGAACTCAGAGAAATATAACATTTCCCACCTTTCTTTTAATTTAAATTTGAGGCACGTGATTATTCTTTGTCATGGAATTTTGAGTGGTTACCGCATGACATTTCCAGATCTAACCCCTAAAATCACTGATCTTCTTTCTAAAATGTACACCTAGAAAAGAATGCCTATGAGAGGGCAGTCAAATATTAAAGTAAAGCATAATCCTGAAAACCCTTTGAATAAGAAACTCTAGTATATCTGCGATATCTGCAGTGATAATTTGTTTTGTGAAAAAATTCTTTTCTAAGACACCGGGACATGGGCATTGTTTATTAAAGCTGCTAGAGTTTATTTTAGTAATACGAAAGTTGGAATTTTCAAGTGGAGTGTTTCTATAATAAAATCCTAATCTATATATCATTGACTTGCTATTCAGGTAGTAGAAAATGAGGAAATTTGTTAGCTGAGCATGGCAACATAGATATATTGC
Source organism: Solenodon paradoxus (assembly GCA_004363575.1). Lineage (NCBI taxonomy): Eukaryota > Metazoa > Chordata > Mammalia > Eulipotyphla > Solenodontidae > Solenodon > Solenodon paradoxus. Next base: position 61,633 of record RJWH01003844.1, on the reverse strand, counting down.
AATAAATTCTTATAAAGTAATTAGTGAAATTATAGTGCTACCGCAGAAAAAATAGAGATGAATCTACCATTTAATCCAACAATCTCACTTCTAGGTGTATACTCAGAAAACACAAAAACTCTTATCTTTAGCGTGGCATTATTCACAATTCACAATAACTAACTTGAAAACCTAAAATGTGTTTCAACAAATGACTGGATAAAGAAGCTAATATATAGTATATATAAATATGTAGTCGTTAAACTATAAAATTATACCTTTTGCAAGAACCTGGATGAAACTGGAGGTGGCTGTGTTAAGCAAAATAAGCCAGAACAAGAAAGAGATGTATAGGATGATTTCATTTATATGTAGAATATAAGCAAAACATACATACGTCTACATAATTTACAGGATGCAAAATTGTGGCCATGAGGGAAGAACAAGATTAGAAAGGAGTTAACAAGGTGGTGGTAAAGGACAAAGAGTCTCTAGTGGTAAATTTGGTGTGAAATGCACACAGATCGAGGTGCAAATTCAATAATCTTAAAGCCATATGATAATGTAAAATAATAAAACAATTGAAAAAAGAACTTACAGTTCTAGGCTAAGACTTTAGAAAGCATCAGATCGTTAGTCTCTTAGCTATTATTTCTGGATGCATTTAGCATATTCATTGAGATTATCTTGGAAATAGAATGTATTAAGATATAAGAGAGAAGGAATAAAAATGAAGAAAATCCAGAATTTAGGGAATTTTCAAAGCTTGGAAATGTAGCTGAATGATAGGATTTTGGAAAGACATTTAGGGCTTAGAATGCTGGAGTATAGAACTCAAAGATCTGTCCCTCCACTAAAGCAACAGGTAAACTGCCAAAATCTATTACAGTTAAGTCTGTGGGGGGACTCTGGAATTGAATCATGAATTCAAATAAAAAAAATAACAAAATTCAATGACATATACTGAATAATATTTAATGAAGAATAAAATACTAATTTTCAGTAAGAGTGTGCTGTTATCTTTTTGTTTAGTCATCTACCACCCCACAATCCTCAGGTCAGAGGGAACCAAAAGGATGAAAGCTCCTGTGTCTGGTGGACTTTCTGCTTCCAAGAGGGGTATATGCCACTTCTTCTCAAAATTTTCTGAACTTCTGGTCAAGATGTTTATCTGATAGGAGTGAGATACATCCTCGCTTACAGATTAACTAGAAATTCACCTCTTTTCCAGAAACAAACATTGAGGGAAAGTAGGCACAGAGACTATGGAGACAGAGCAGCAACTGTGACCACAAAGTGTAGGCAAAAAATGTCTGTGTTAAGAGCTGCACTGAAGGTTAGGAACTCAAGATTTTGGCTACAGCAGAACTACAGGAAGACACGGCCCTCCTGGGAATTGCAAAAGCAGCCGAGAATCTGTCCAGTCAGACAGGTACATGGTGCCTTGGCAAAGAGTCTCGGTGACGGGTGGAAGGAGGATCAGTTCTCTGGTGATTTGTGTGGGAGGCTTGTTGAAAAAATTGCATTGTGCATCGCCATAACCAGAAGGAAGTTAGGGGTATTCCCACTGCCACCCTCTCCCATCATATTGCCCTGGAGTCACAGGACATGCCCAATGGAAATCTGCCCTCAGACTTGAAGAGTCGCAAAAGTAGAAACCATTAACACTATCTACTAGCGTCACCCTATGGGTGGGGATGAAGCTGCAACCTGATTGAGAATCATGGTCCAACAGCAAACTGGTCATTACAGCTTGGAGCTGGGACACTGAGGGAATGTTTTGCATCTCCACCATAAACTCCAACACCTTAGGCTGAATTCTCAGGACCCAATGCAGGGTCCACACATGAACTTCAAGAAATCCAAACAGTGGTGATACCAAAAAACTCAAGAAATGCTGGTGTTGAAACAAAGATCCAAGCTTACTTGGTACAAGTAAATATGATACACAAGACCATCACTGCAAGGAAACTTAATCCATAGAAGCATAAACAAAATGCCAAACAGAGCAAAGACACAGAGAATGCAAGTGAAATGATGGATCTAATCAAAAACCCGAGGGGAAAATCTAAACACAACAGACATATGCAAACTACCTAAGGATGATATTCAGGGCAACAGTAATAAACACACTTATGGAAATCAAGAAAACAATACAGGAAAAAAGAGAACAAAATTTTCTAGTTGGGTACTTTTGCCTGTATAGCTCCAAAAAAGTTCAGTTGAATAGCTTGCCTTCTTTCATACCCCTCCATACTTTTTCTGGACTGGAGTGCTATTGGGGGTGGGGGAGGTGAAAATGTTGGCAACATTTAAAGGAAAATATTTTCAGAGGTTGACTGGTAGACAACAGATGGGGCAGAGAGAAGAGAAAACACAAATTTCTCTGGAAAATGTATGGGTTGGGAGATACTTAGTGAAGAGTCTTTGTGCAGATCTGGTATTCGCCGGGGAATGCAGAAGACAACACGCATTCCAAGAAATAGGCAATTATCATAAAAGACTTGAGAAGAAACAAAACTTTCACTTTAGTTGTTTTTCAGGCTCTACATAAGATTGCATTGGAAATCAAAACAGAATTTTAAGTCCAGACTTTGTAAAGGAGTCACCCTCAGATCCGATGTGCAAAGGCAAGAATATTTCTTTGATTTTTTTGCTTGCTTCCTCTTTTATGATGGAGAAATAAATTTAGTTTTTTCTTACTCCTTTATTATGGGTATCTTTGAAACAGTTTTAACCTAATTACTTTCTTATTGGTTCTAGGAATTTAAGGAAATTTTGGATATATCTTAGCTGACCACAATGCTAACAGAAGAGTGACATCAATGAAATTAATACAAAATGTATGCATTGTTTACAAAATAGTTTAGGAAAGTAGCTAAATAACAAACAGTCCAACTGCAAAAATAAAATAAAATCAGTGAGGGAGGTAGAGAATTTGACCTTCAACTTAAAAGCATTATGATATACATATGTCAAGTTTTCATCAAGAAGTTGTGAGGAATACATAGAAAAATAAATTTGTTCCAAGTCATGGGAAAGTAAATAAGTTAGCAGGGTATGTCCCAGAGGAATCATAGATATTAAACATATTAGACAAAAACTTTAGATAAACTGTCTTAAATATGCTCGAGGAGTTAAAGGAAACCTTCAATTAAATAAATCTAGGAAAATAATGTCTCACCAATTAGAGAAAACAAATAAAAATAATGAAATTTTAAAAAAATAAAAGAAATTCTATAGTCAAAAAATACGTAACTAAAATTAAAATTCACCAAGGGGTGCTGACAATATATTTGAGCAGGAAGATGACATATCATTAAACTTGAAGATAGATCAATTAAAATTATCCGGTTACAGTTTTAGAAAGAAAATAAAATATGAAGAAAGTAATCTAAAAGTCTCGGGTGTACTGTTAAACATAACTACATACATATATGAGATTCTTAAAAAAAAGGCAGAAAAAAAATTTGAGAGTTAACAACAAAGAAAGATGCCAAATTGGGTGTATGACATGACTACATATCTATGAAACTTAACTAACTCTAAGTAGATTAAACTCAAAGAGATTCACACCAAATTATATTATATACATGTATATAAAACTGTCCAAAGCAAAAGATGACCTTAAAAGCTGCTTGACATGAGTGACTCATCACATATTAAGAACCCTCAATTAACTGTTAAACTTCTCATCAGAAGTCACTGTGCCCAAAATGAAGTTGAGTGATATATTTTGAACATCATTTAGACTACAAAGAAATTATACTAGAAAACCTTAAACTCATGAAGAAATAATTTCAGTAAATGTGATACCTCAGCAAATATAGCCACTATTTTAATATTTTGTGGTTCATAAATCTTTTTTCTTCACAAGTATTAAAATACATAAAACCAGTATTATGCTTATATATTAATGGGCACATAATTCATAAAAGTAATTTATGACAATAACATTAAGGGAGACAGAACCATACTAAAGCAGAGTTTTTTATACTATTGAGTGTAAGTTGTTTTAAATTGAAATTAGTTTATCGTAAATTTAAAATGACAATTATAATGTCTACTAAGAAAATAACTTAGAAATACAGCATAAATGAAATGAAGAAGGATTTAAGTGGTACCCAGAAAATTATCAAATATCAAACACAAAATGGTAGCACTTGAGGAATGAATAAAAATAGATTAAAAACATATAAAGCAAACAACAAAATGCCAGAGGTAATTCCATTCCTTCAAAATAATTATTTTAAGTATAAACAGACTAAATTCACTAATTAAAAAGCAGCTACTGGAATAATAGATTAAAAGGCATTATTTAATGACATTTATACATATATACTTGTATATACATAAATAGTTTCACTTTATTTATTATTGTGGTATCATTAATAAGTGTTTATTTTATTGTTTTTAAATATTTTATATGTTTTAGGAGTACAGGTTCGCAAATCTTCAAATGTATGCTATTATATCATGTTCACCAGAATCCATTGGAACTCCTCACATAAGACATAAAACCACAAGTAGATTTAAAATTAAAGCATAGAAAAAGAGAGCTGAAGTGATAGTAACTAAAAGAGAGCTTGGATAGTTATTCTGACATAAAACTGAACTTTAAGTACAAAAAAAGTTGTTCTATGAGACAAAGGATGATAGTATATGTTTATAAACAGTCAGTTGCTAAAGAAAATACTATAAAGTATCTGCACCACCCAACGGTCACAAAATATATAAATAAAAAATTTACAGAATGGAGAAATGGACAGTTCAACACTAAACTTTAGAAATTTCAATACATCAATATCACTTAAACAAAAACAAGAAATTAAGGTCATTGAACAAGGCTTCAAATCAGCTATACATAATGTATACACCAAAAGAGAGATCCTCAAATTATATAATTTATTAATAGAACTGAAGAAAGATATTGATAATACAATAATAGTAGATTTCAGCTTCCTGAAATAGAAACAAAATTAAATACCTCAGAATAAGCCTAATTAGATATGTGAAAGAGTTGTACAATGAAGACTAAAAGACATTGTTAAAAGAAATAGAAGATATGAAGATATGGAAAGCTATTCCATTGACATAACTGGGAAGAATTAACAATGTTAAAATGACTACCTGATTTAAAAATATGTATTTGAATTTTACTATCAAAATGTTTTTGTCATTTTTAAGTAGAACAATTTTAAAATTGTATGGAATCACAAAAGACCCTGAATAGCCAAAGTATGCATGACAATTAAAAACAAAATTCGAGATATCTTGCTCCCAGATTTTAAACTACACTGTAAAGCTATGGTAATAAAATGTCGTACTGGAATGAAAACACAAACATAGATCAGTGGAACAGAAAATAGTCTAGGATAAACACACACATATATGCTCAGTAAATTTCTGACAAAAGAACCAAAAGCATGAAATGGAAAATGCAGAGTCAATTCAACAAATTGTATTGGGGAAACTGAACAGCTACAAGCAAAATAATTTAATTAATCACTTTCTAACATCATGCACCAAAATAAAATCAAACTGCTTTGGAGACTTTGCTGTGATACAGGACACCATGAAATATATGGAAGAAAACACAGGCAATACATTTCAATAGACTGACACTGGAAAACTCTTTGGGAACAGGATCCAACAGCAAGGGAAACAAAACCAAAATTAAACAAATGGAACTACATCAGACCAAAAAGCTTATGCACAGCAAAAGAAACTAGCATCAAAATGAAAAAGATAGTCTACTAAATGGGAGAAAGTATTTACACATTATATACCTGGACAAATGGTTTATATTAAAAAAATTACAAAACTTATAAAAATAAAAAGAAATATAATAAAAACAGACAGAAGATCTGATTAGACATCTACTTGAAGAAGATATACAGATGGGGCACAGACATATGAAAAGATGTTCCACATTTATTGTTTTTAGGAAAATACAAAAGCAAAACAACTCTGGTATCACCTCACAATTGTGAGAATGACTATTATCTACAAAACTGGAAAAAAAAATTTTGTGATTTATCAAAGAATAAAGAACCCACTTGCACTATTGATGGGAGTAAAAAATGCTCCAACCATTATAAAAAGTAATATGGAGTTTCTTCAAAAAAATGAGAACAAAAGTACATATGATCCCTTTATCCCACTTCTGGATAGCTACTGAGAAACAAACAAACACCAGTTTGAAAAGATGTATGCACACGTATTTATTGCAGCATTATTTGCAATAGTCAATAAATAGAAACAGCTATTGATGTCCATAAATAGATATACTGATTAGGAAGGTGCATTCTATATACACAACAGGCTAAACAGTAAACACAAAAAAAACCCTAAACTTTGGGCATTGACAACAGAACTGGGGTTACCAGTGGGGAAGGGAGATGGGGTTGGTAAACAAAAGATAGTGAGGTTCCATTAGAAAATGGTGAACTTTTAGAAATTTCTTTGTGGGTATGGTGTGTTATATATTTGATGAATAGTGCACTTGTACAGCTAAACCTATAGTTTTGTAAATACAATTTACCTCAATAAAAATAGATACATTAAAAAATTCAAGGTAGCATGCCCTGGTAGAGTAGCAGTTAGGTCAATTTCCTCTGTATGAGTGTAGGCCACATACTTCCAGGATTCAACTTCCAGGCCCGGGGTAAACAACTGATGTGGACAACTAAATAAAAATGAAATATAAAATGCTTCTCCCTCCTTTCTTTTCCCGCCTACTGATCTACTTGCCTTAATTCCTGCCAGCACCTTTCATGTTAAAATAAGCAAACAAAAAACAAAAACAAAAAACGTCAAGGAAACAATATCACATCTGTTACCCACAATGGTCAATGTTTTGAACTGTATTGTTAACCTGTGGAGTTGTGTATTTGCAATTAGAAAATTCAACATAATTACTGAGGACGTTGAGACCAAAAACCTCCTAACAAACTTTCATGGCGTAGATATCTACCAGTGTCAAAACGTGCTCCATGGTTAAAAATGGCAGATCATTACTGAAACTCATGTTGATGTCAAAACTACAGAGGTTAATTTGCTTCATATATTCTGTCTTGTTTATGCTAAAAATGCAACAGTCTGATTCTGGAACCATATGTCCAATAGCAAAAGTTTCTCTTTAATCCAGAAGAAAATGATGGAAGACGGAAGATGACCCAAGTGCTGTACACAAATAACTTGATAGAGGTGATTCATAAATTGATTCTAGACCTGAGTGGGAAAGACACAGAAAATATGATTTATCAACAATAAAATTCAGCTAGGCAAATTTGTAAATTTCCTATTAATATAATTGTCATTGGTCCTTTTAAATCTCATATCCATCCGTTTTGGATCTAAAGAACTGTAAATATTTAAGACAGAGGTACAGAGTGTACCTAGTCCCTGTTTCTTTTGGTCTGCAGTTAATAAAATGAGATATATTTCAATGCTCTAAAAACATGTCATTTGATTTTCATAGAATGCTTCAGGGAAATTAAGACCTTAAGCAACACATGCTATAACCTGGAGTTTTGTCTATAGGAAAAGACTCTTCTAGAAGTACTAGCAATCTCTTATAAGGTACAGGCTTTTTTGTGGCAGCAGGGCCTTCTGTTGGAGTCTATGAGAGCTTTGAGTGAGTGAGTGAGTGAGAGCATCCGTGAGAGCAGCTAAGACATGAGTGTGAGAGGAGAGCCAACAGAGTCTACCCAGTAGCACCCTGCCATAGGAGCAGAACTACAGAGGGAGCTGGAGCACCAGTTTCCCCTGGAACCCAAGAGAAGAATGGCTGAGACAGAGCTCTCCCCCAAGCTCCCATCCTTCAGCTCTGCTTCACCCAGGGAACCTCTCTGGCCCCAGCCTCATGCTGGCCTATGCCCTGTAGCACCCCAGGATTTCTCCAGCACTGGGTCCCCACCCTTAGCCCTTAGTCCTGCGGAAAACTTGAGTTTATTCATAAATAAAAGTATACTCATTTCTTGTTTTGTCCTAAACATGCATTCTTCTACCAGTAAACAGCTGTAGGGTTTACCTTGTTGAACATCGCTCAAAATGAATGCAATCCAAAGCATTTCTCTTGCCAGTAACATTTAACCTCAGAAACTTCTTCAAGAGTATAAGTATTTTAGAATAGTCATAACTTTGTCATTGATTTTTTTTCATTGATCCCTTTATTTTTTAATATCTGACATTAGCCTCTTGAAAATTTGATATAGAAATAGTTATAGACAGGTAAAAAGCTCAGGAGCATGCAGTATCATTTTCATCTTTCAGAGTATTCTGATAACATCATCACATAAATCTGTCCCATAGCTACATAAAATTAATCATCAATAAACACTAAAATTAGCTTGTATTTTTCAGTTTGGTTTTGCTTCAATTTACAGAAAAGGACTAACCTTAGAAACTGAAGAATATGGTCACACATAGTGAACTTTAAACAAACTTTTATTCATGAAGTGCCCATTTCTTTACCAATGCTCTCCAGCTGACTGACTGCTCAGCATGCAATATAAATAATCACCACATGGTACACTATGAGACAGTGAACAATCAGCAATAAGGCATCTGTTTTGCATTAAAAAACAAATATCAAATGTAGTATTCCAAAGAAAGTTGCAGATTTTATATAGCCTAGAGAAACTTTGATTATTTGCATGCTTTAAGCAAATATTTTTTCTTAGAACAAAGACTTTATGTACATATGTATATATCTTGCTTGCAACAAAATAATTATTATATATGTATACACATATATATGCCTATTCATGTGCCTACATCCATATTATTTGGAGTGATTCATCTATTTGGAAAATGTTAGTAAACATACATACACAAATACACACCCACACATACACTGTTTTAATCTGGACAGCTATAATAACTTAACATAGACAAAGTGGTGAAACAACAAACACTTGTTTCTCACAGTTCTGGATCCTGGAACTCTTAAATCTGAGTGATGATTAGGTTTGTGGTGAAGGCGCTCTTCCAGGTTGAAGACTGCCTACTTATCTTTGTACACTTAGATGACAGAAAGAGGGTTGCAGAACTCTCTGGAGTTCACAAGGGCATTGCTTCCCTTTCTGAAAGCTCCATCCTCATGACCTAACACTTCTTAAATACTATCACATCAAAAGTTAGAATTTCAACATATGAATTTTGACGAAGATTTAGTCCATTGTTCTCCTACCATGTCTTCATAACCAGCCACTGTCCCCGCCCCCCACACACAAAGAAACTCTGATACACTATAAAATTCAAAATGCATTTTGCCCTGTCAATGAAATTTCAGCTGTTTTAATTGGAACAATAGTAAGGAAGAATTTATATTAGGAAGCATCAAATACATGTGTGCACTGCTCCATATAGCTAATTGACATAAAAATAAAACTCTGGTTATGACTCATTAGATTGATCTTGCAAATTATTGTCATGATTCATCATTTGAAAATCATGCCTTTAAATATTATACCATAATATTGAGTATCAATATTGTATTTATAAAAATAAATAAAATTATTTATCAGTACTTTTAAAATGTCAATAGAAATTGCTTAATTAAAAATGTGTGTTTTTTTGTTAGTACAATTTTTTTGTTTGAGTATCTGTAAAAAATTATACTAGTCCTTTTTAGGTGCTGTATATATATGATGGTGTGTATTTAGATGCAATAAAATATAAATACATTTACAGATAAATCATTTTATGAATCACTCTATAATCAGTACTCTAATACCCTTTTTGACATTGCAAATTAATAGTTTGCTTTTGCACAATAACTGGAAAATAAATACACATATTTATTTTGATGTTTATTTCTGTAGCACATTTTATTCTGGGCTTTTATTTTTACTGAAGCTATTGATTACCTCTCAAATTTCTTTGTCTAAGATTTTTCAGTTCAGGTTTTCCATTCTCCTCAGTTCAGACTTGGTGTTCTGTATTTTTCTAAAAATCTGTCCATATCCTTGAGGTTGTCCACTTTGTTGACATATAGATGTTCATAATAGTCTCATGATTTTTTTGTGTTTCTGTGGTATATGTTCTAACATCTTACCTTTCATTTCTGATTCTAGTTATGAGAGTTTTCTCTCTTATTTTTTTTTTCATTGTGAGTCTAGCCATTTGTCAATATTGCTTATTCTTTCAAAGAACCAACTTTTGGTTTCATTGATCTTCTGAATTTTTTTATTTTCTAATTTGTGTTTTTCTATTCAAATATTTATAATTTCCTTTCTTCTACTGATTTTTGGCTTTACTCGTTCTTCTTTCTCTAGTTGTTTTAAGTGTAGGGTTAAGATTGTTTATTTGAAATCTTTTTTGTTTCTTGAAATAGGCCTAATAGTAATGAACTTCCATCTTAGTACTGCTTTTGCTGCATCTCATCGATTGTGGTAGGTTGCATCTTCATTCTCATTTGTCTGTAAGTATCTTTAAGCTCCTCTTCGATTTCCTCTTTTACCCAGTAGTCATTCAGAAGCATATTGTTTGGTTTCCAATTAATTTGGGTTTTTCCAGCTTTCTTTTTGTGGTTGATTTACAATTTCAAACCGTTGCGATCAGAGTAGATGTGTGGGATGATTTCAGTCTTTGTAAATTTGTTGAAACATATTTTGTATCCAACATATGGTCTATCCTTGAGAATGCTCCATGTCTACTTAAGAAGAGGTTGAACTCTGTAGTTATTGGATGAAATATTCAATATATCTGTTAGACCTAACTGTTCCAAACGGTCATTTAAAGTTGCTGTTTCCCTGTTAATTTTCTACCTGAATGATCTGCCCATTATTGTAAGTACGATGTTGAAGTCTTCCCACTTATTGTGTTGCTGTCAATGCTTTTCCTCAGATCTAACAATAGCTGCTTAATATATTTTGATCCTCCTTCATTTGGCACATTTATGTTAATAAACTAGTTGTGTTAATAAACTTGCTGGATAGAGTCCTTAATAATTATGCAATGTCCATCTCTGTCATTTGCTATGCTTTTTATTTGAAAGTCTGTTTCATCAGATGTTAGTGTGGGTGTTTCTACTCTTTTGCTTTGTTGTTGTTGCCATTCGACTATAAGGTTGTCTTCCAACCATGGACTTTGACCCCTTATCTCTTTAAAGAAGCTGGGTTTTCTGAATGCAGCAGAAGGTTGGGTTGTGTTTTTCATTCATGTGACCACTCTGTGTTGTTTGACTGGTGTGTTCAGTACATTAATGTTTGGTTGATTATTGATATGCAGCTGTTTATTGCCATTTGGTTATTTGTCTTATGTACGTTGTTCAGACAGTGCTTGTGTTCTCCTCTTAGGTGGGTTGGGTGTAGTTGTATTTTGATTGGTTTCCATTTTTGTTTATTCCTTTGCTTTTTCCCTGAACATGTGTTTTGAGGCTACCCTAAGTTTAGCATTATAAATTCCGCTATAGACTATCTTTATTTGAGAGCAGATTAGTCTTTTACTTGTTCTAACCACCCACATTTTCACTCTCCTCTCCTTTGCCTCACGTTTTATATTTTGCTTTATTACTGCTTTTAAGTGGTGCTACTTTGTACTTTATAGAACATCCTTTAGTATTTTTCAGAGTTGGTTTTGTGGGTTTTTAAAATTTCAATAATCACATTTTTTAAAGTTATATTCATATATTAAGTCTAAATGTCTAAATGTCAATCTTTAAAGAAAACATAGAACAATAAAAGATAAAAGCATGTATCTTTCACATAATTCAATCTATCTTCACAATCCCTCTAACCTGAAGTTCAGGGTCTACCATATAAGGGGGAGTAGAAATGTCTTGGTATTTTTTTTGCTTTTGTTGTTGTTGTTGTTGTTTATTTTTCTCTCCTTCCTTCCCTACTATATCTGCTGCTCCAGTATTAAAAGAGGTGAATAGTTAAAGAATAAATGCCTTTTGGTTTAGCTGTTATCATCTGAAATTATTTCTTGCCTATCAGTTGTCCCCTATTATATTACATGCCTGAATGTTTGCGCTATATTTCTTTTTCTTCCATGGGCTCTATGCATATATTTTTGCCAGAAAATTCTATATTGTGCAATTCCTTGGGGCAGAAAATGAAAATTTTACAAATTCGGTTGCTCTATGTGAATTTCTTTTATCTACCATAATACAGGTATGAGATGAGGTACCATAAGATAGATCCAACAAATTTGTCTTAATATTTTATATTATATATGAAAATGATACCTCTAAATGATCTCACTTTTCATGATAAAATTATATAAGTCAAATCTCCACATTCTACAACAATTTGGTGAAATTTGTAACTGGTATTTTTTTATACTTATCAAGGATTGTGATCTCATATAACTATGTGATATCCATTGACCAATGTGAAATGTGAAGAAGCTTCCATCTCAAAATGAATACAATTCACCCTCAATTAATGTTGGGCCACCAAACTCCCCTGATGTTAAAAGTTTGTGCATAGATTTTGAATCCTCCTAAATTACTAATAGCCTGCTGCTGATTGGAAACTTTACAAATAACATAGTCATTTGACATATATATTCTATATTATATGTAGTATATTCTGTAATTTTGCAGTAAGGTAAGCTAAAGAAAATGTTATTAGGAAATGCATAATGATGAAATACATTTATTGCACCATACTGTATTTAATAAAATATCTGTATTGATGTGAACCCATGTAGTTCAAACCTATGTTTTTCAAGTTTCAACTGTGTATAGATGCAGTTACAACTGCAGAAATAGATAAAATTTTGTATCAACACAGGTTAACTATGAAACTGTTTTGAATGTACAAAAAATATCTACTGCTTTACAAAGGCAAGCACATTTAGGTAAGTTAAGGAATTATTACCCAGTAGAGGGAAGAGAATGTGGAAATAATAAAGAAGAGGGGTAAACTGTAGCCTGAGGGCCAAATTTCCTCTGTTTCCTCTTTTTTATTAATATAGAATTTTTGTTTATGTATTGTTCCTTTATCTGCTTTTGTTATACAATGCCTGAGTTAAGTGGTTGTGGTACAGAATTGATAGCCTGCAAAAAGTAAAGTATCTGCTATATGACTAATAAAAAAAGTTTGCTCAGCCTTGTTCTAGAAACATAGGCAAATGCTTCACTCACTAAGATATATGCATTGCTGGACATAAATATTTACACATATGAATATTATATGTCAGTGCTGATGGCAGTCATGTTAATACAGCAGGAAGAGGCTATTATATTAATAGAAATTATACTTGTTCTGACATTTTTGAAAGTCAATATGTAAAGATTTACATAAACTTATCATAATATTAATTCTGAGGGTGAAATCATTGATGAGGTTGAGGCTAATAGCAATGTTAAAAATATATCTAAAATGAGTAGAATACAGGGGACCCACCTAGGAGATTTCAGGTCAGCCTCTGGCAAACAGTGGAGAGGGATAAACATCACTACCCCCCCACCCCCACCACAGTCTTTAAAGGAGCACACAGCGGCAAATTTGCCAAGAGGCAGTTTTGTTCCCCGGCCAAGGAGCTGGGAGGAGCAAGAACAGAAATTATCACCAAAAAGAGCTGCAATAACTGCACAGGAATTCAAGATAACTTACCTGTGAGAGCCTTGCTTCCTATACTGGAATTCTGTGGGCTCCACATAATTAACAGGGTGTACTGATAAACACAGTCCTTGAATTGGAGAGCTTCCTATCAGTGACATGCAAGAGAACTGCACCTGATCCCATAGAAGTCGGTGAACACTACTGAAACAACATTCATGACTCACCAAAAGTGAAGGTTACAGAGAGTGGGGGAATCTCCACCCCAACAGAATACAAGTGCATTGTAGAGGCCACACCTCTAACCAAAATCACCACTCAGTAATAAATTTGACATAAAAAGCCAGTGATAAATCTATGAAAGAATAGAAATCCGTGTCAAAATCAACCCAAAAAGTACAAATGGTCAGAGAGAGGAGTATGCCAGGACCTCTCCGGGAAAAACTCTATTGACATTGAACGGTACAACTTAACAGAGAAAGAGTTCCCAATAATAGTTATAAAAAAGCTGAATGAGATGTAGCAGGCACACACAACCAAAGGCAATTGGAAGACTTCAAAAAAGAAGTGACAGATCAAAGAGACACATCACCAAGGAGATTGAGGCCATGAAGAAAGTCCTGGCAGAAATGTTACAGATAAAAGACACAGTCAAGGAATTGAGCTCAAACATGGGAATCTCCATAAATAAGAGTCAATCATACAGAGGAGCAAATCTCAGAAATTGAAAACAAGATCACAGTCGTGAGCCTCATAATAGATGAAAAACAAGACCAGGGAAAAATGAAGAAATTCTGTAAGATATTTCAGATGTTATGAGAAGAACAAATGTAAGGATTATAGGTGTACCAGGAGAGAGAAATGAAAAATATACATAAAAATTACTTAAATAAGAGACAGCAGACAACTTCTCATTATCTATTACAAAAACGAACCATGGACATTCAAGAAGGAGCTGCTGGAACAGGAAAAATTCTAAATATAAAAATACATATAGTAAAACTAGCAAAAGTCAATGACAAAGAAAAACTACTCAAGGCTGCTAGAGAAAGGTAAAACATAACCTACAAATTTATACCCATCATCAGACTTCTCAGAAGAAATACTACAGGCCAGGAGAGAGTGTATTGACATATAAAAAATACTAAAAAGGCAAAAACTACCACTCAAGAATACTCTATACTATAAAACTGTCATTCAAATATGATGGAGAAATAAAAGTCTTAAATGATAAAAATTAATGGATATTTTCTACCATCAAACCTGCCATTCAAGAAATCCTGAAAGCGCTCCTACAACAGAAAAAAATAATCCACCGAACACCAAGAAAAGTGATAAAAAGGAAAAAATGCTGAAATAAAGAAAAGACTAACAGAAGAGAACAAAAATCACCAATGGGAGAAACAAAATTATGGACTTCATATCAATATATAAAAATGATATTGCAACAACTCATACAATTTTATCATAGAGATGTAAAGATATGTAATAATCCTTATGACAGCCACAAAACCTAGCGCTAAAGAGATACATATCTGGGTAGAATACAAAACTGAAAGAATCAATAAGAAAAATAATGTGAAGGGAAAAATAAATGGGAAATAAAGAAACAGACATGGAAAACTAACAAAAAACAAAGACTCAAATCACAGCAATAAAGCCCTCCCTGTCAGTTATCACCCTAATCGCGGATAGATTGAACTGACCAATAAAAAGACAGTCTGGATGGATCAAGGAAGACAAATTAGCAATATTATGTTTACAAGACAAATATATTGAGTCAATATCTATGGGAAAAAATATCAAAACAATAGTGATGAAAGGAAAACATGAACTGCAATACTATTTCAGAGAAAAAATATTCTTCCTGAAAAAGATGTATTGAGGTACGGAAGGGGAGGGACATAAAGGGGGAAATTCATCAAGAAGTAGCCATTTACATTGCTGGTGGGAGTGCAAATTGGTGCAAACCTTATGGAAAGGAGTGTGAACATTCCTCAAAACGTTGAATATGGAAACCTCACATGATCCCAGGCTTCCACTTCTGGGTATTTACCTAAAAGAAACAAAAACACAAATTCACAGAGATTTATGCACCCCTATGTAAACTGGAGCCATATTCATAATAGACAAGAACTGGAAACTACCTAAGTGTTCAACAACAGCTGAATGGATAAAGATGTGATTATATAACTGCATCTACATCTATATATATGCATATATACACACATGTATGAATATATACATATATCTATATATAACATATGTACGTACATATGCATGTATACATATATACAATGGAATACTACACACCCTTATAAGAAATGAAATTCTGACATTTGAATCAACATGGATGTATCTAGAGAGGATTATGCTAAGAGAAATAAGTCAAAAAAGAAAGATAACTAGCAGATGATCTCATAAGTGGAATGTGAATAGAAAAAAAAACAAAGGAACGGTTGAAACAAAACCAATCACTGGACACTTGTGCAATAGAACCTGGGTCATCAATAGGGAATTGGATGGTGGAAAGAGCAAGGGTTGGTGGAGTCCATTGTACAATTGTGAAGAACAGTTGATGATTTGGTGGAGGGCAGAGTGTGTTGACATATATCTGAAGAATGGGTAAACACATACAGAGAAACTACACATATGAGTTTATTTCAATTTTTAAAGTAAATTTACTGTGATAAAATACTAACAAAATCTGAAAAAAGAATTGTATTGCAGATAAAGTATTCCTGCTACAGATCTTGGAGAATGAGAATACAATAAATAATTATCGTGAAAAAAAATAAGTAACTATCATTAACATACATGCAGCCAATTCAGTAGCATTTAAATACATAAAACAAATACTGACTACTAACTATTCCATAACTTGGGGAAAAAATAAATCCAGGTCTAGGAAGTTCAGAGTTCCAAACAAAATAAACCCCAACATTCACCAGAATACATTTTTATTAAACTGACAAAAATCAATGATAAAGGTGAAGCTTAAAAGCAGTCAGGAAAGAAACATTACATACAAGGGAGTTCCCTATGACTTTCTACACAGTCCTCAGAAAAAAAAATGTAAAGATCAAAAGGTATTGGCATAATATAGTCAATGTGCAGACAGACAAGAATTTCCAAACAAAAATATGCTAACCCTGTTATCATTTAGAATTCAAGGAATATTGAAGAGTTTTACATATACAAAAAGTTAAAATAATTCATCACAACTAAACACGTCTTATAAGAAATATTACTAAGCATATTTATTATTAGTTTATTTTATTGAAGGGTTATTACATTATAACATGAACTAGGTATAAGGTATAAACAATAGTAAATCTACATCTGCATATAACACATTCTTACTAGTGATTTTTGATTCTATTATTTTGGATAATAGTCATTCTCAAGGTGTGAAAGGATATCATCTTATTATTTTTATTCACATTTGCCTAGTGACAAAAGAATCAGACATCTTTTCATGTGCCTGTTGATCAATCATACATCTTCTTTAGAGAAATGTCTATTAAGATTATCAGCCTGTTTTCTTAACTGAATTGTTATTTTTTTGTTGTTGAGATTTATTAGTTCTTCATACACTTTGGATATCAGCCCCTTGTCATATATGTGATATACAAATACATTTAGTAAGGTGTCTTTCTGTTTTGATGAAAGTTTTGTTCTATTTTTCAAATTGTTTTTTAATTTTATGTCATCCTGTTTAGTTATTTTTCACTTTGCTTCCCTTGTTTTTGAAGTTGAGTTCCCAAAGACATCTTTTAGGTCAATGGCCTATATTGTTGTGACTATTTTTGTTTTCTTCTATATATTTTGTAGTTTACAGCCTCATATGTAAATCTTTAATCCACTTTGAATTGCTTTTTGTGTATGATGTTAGGTTGTGATGTAGTTTCAACCTTTTGCAAGTATCTGTCCAATTTTCCTAATATCGTTTATTGATGAAACTGCCCTTGCCCTATTATGAGCTTTTGACACCTTTGTCTGAAATTAATTGTTCACATATGTGTGGGTTTATTTCAGGTCTCTAAATTCTGTTCCATTGATATGTATTTCTATTTTTATTCTGATACATGCTGACTTGATTACTATTACTTTGTAGCAGAGTTTGAAGTCAGGAACCATGACACCCCTATTAGTGTTTTTTTTTTCCCACAGGACTGTTTTTGCTTTCCTGCATCTCTCATAGATTCAAATAAATTTCATGACTTTTTGTTCTATATATATATGTGTTTTTTGGGATTTTTATGGATATAGAATTAAATCTTCATATTCCTGTAATGTGTAATTTTCTTGTTAGTGCTGTCTTTATCTGGTTTTGAAATTAGAGTAATAGTGGCATCATATAAAGTACTTCAAAGTTTGCCATCTTCAATTTTTGGAACTTTTTGAGGATTGATATTAATTGTTTAAAAAATCATAGAATTCACCATTGATACCATCTGTTCCAGGGATTTTGCTTTTGGGGAGATATTTAATTAATGTTTCTGTTTCCTTACTTGTGATTGATTTGTTCCTGATTTCTTCCCGGTTTAATCTTGGAAAGTTACATTTCCACAATGGTGCTCATTTCTTCCAGGTTATCTAATTTCTTACCATACAGTTGAATTTAGCATTCTCTATTATCCTCTGCATATCTGTTGTGATCATTACTCCTTCATTTCTGACTTAATTTTTTTCTCTCTCTCCCCTTTTTTCTGTGATTCCAGCTAGTGGCCTATTATGTCTATTCTTTCAGCAATCCAACTCTTGCTTTTATTAATTTTTGTATTTATAAATTATTTATATATATATGCTTTCTTAAAACTTACATAATTTCAAAACAGGTAAAACTGAGTAACAAGGTAGCTATATGGATAATCATTATAATTATACATGTATGTTTACATATTATATACTGTATATTTATTGTTTCACATCACTATGTGCTTTTTAGTATATTGAATTAACACTTCAGTCTGTGTGCATTTCACACCACAGCCACCACAAGATTTCTATTATTCTTTACTACTCCCCATTTTTTTTAGGCCATGAAAATAACATAACTTAAATAAATTCTTATTTCAAAAGAAACTCAGGAGATTACAATATATCAGATATTTCCAAAACAATTAAACTTCTAAATGAATAAAGTAGAATATATCAAAATTCATAATGTAAGCTTGAGTCACAATTCCTTAATTTAGAAAAGTTGAAAGCTGGAATAGTCAAGAAGAATAAGGTAGCTAAAACAAAATATAACAAAACAAAAACCTAGCATGATGGAAATAAAATTCAAAAATTCTGGATAACATCATCTTTCCAAATAAAACAATAATAATAATAAAACTAAATAGGATAAATATTAAGCACACAGTATTTAGGCATAAAGATAAATTTGAACCTTGGCTCTGACACATGTATATCATATAATCTTTGGCAGATTTCTTAGCTTTGGTTTTCTCATCTACAAAATGGGTATAATAAAATCTACATCATAGGCTTACCTTGAATAAGATTACATGTGCCAAGTTCTTGAATAGGCCCCACAGAACAATCACAAGCAAAGAAATTGAAGAGGTAATCAAAAATATTCCAAAAAATAAAAACGCGGGTCCAGATGGCTTTTTAATGAGTTTCACCAAACCTTAGAGAAGAATAAATAACTATTCTACTCAAACTTTTCCAAAATATTGAAGAACAGGAAACAGTCCCAAACTCTCTACATGATACCAAAAGACATCACCAAGAAAGAAAATTGCAAACCAAAATCTCTAATGAACATAGATGAATGTCTAATAGACCTGTTTTTAAGTGGGGTTTCTTTACACTTTACATAGCATCTTTCAGTATTTTATGAAGAATTTTTATGGTGATGAATTCCTTTTTTTTTTGCTAATTGGAAAAGCTTTTAATCCTTCTGTAAGTTCTGAATGATAATCTCGCAGCTATAGTATCCTAGATTGCACGTTCTTTTCTTTGTCTTTTAAATATATCTTGCCATTCCCTCCTGGCCTGTCGAATTTCAGCTGAACAATCTGCTGGAAGCTTATGAGAACTTCTTTGTATGTGATTTGTTTTTCTCTGGATGCTTTTAAGAGTTTTTTCTTTATCTTGTATTTTTGGTATTTTATTGACAATGTGTCTAGGTGTAGGTCTGCTTGGGTTTCTTTAATTAGGGACTCTTTGGGCTCCCCGGGTCTAGAGGCTTACTTCATTCTCCAAGTTAGGAAAGTTTCAAATTTCTTCAAATTCAGTTTCTAACCCCTTTTTCCTCTCTTCTCCTTCTGGAACCCCTATGATGCGAATGTTGGTTCTTTTGATGCTATCCCATAAGTCTCGAATGCTGTCTTCATTTCTTAGCATTCTTTTATCTCTTTGCTGTTTGTTTGAGTGTATTCTTCTGCCCAATCTTCTAGTTCACTGATTCTATCAGAGACTTCATCTATCCTTTTCTTGAGTCCCTCTATTGAATTGTTTAGGTCAGTTATTGTGTTCTTTTTTTCTTTGACATCTGTTTTGAGCTGCTTCATTTCTTCTCTCCTTTTTGGTTTTTGTTTTCTTGATTGTAGTGAGTATGTTTATCACTGTTACCCTAAATTAATCCTCAGTTAGTTTGCAGATGTCTGTTGTGTTCAGATTTTCCCCCTGAGTTTTCTGTTTGATCCATCATTTCATATATATTTCTTTGTCTTTTCTGTTTGCCATTTTGTTTATGTTTCCACAAATTAGGTTTTCCTTCAGTGATGTCCCTTGGGTAAACTATTGACTTGTGTTGAGTAAGCCTGGATCTTGGTTTGGACACTGGGACTTCTTGAGTTTTGTGGCATCATCACTGGTTGGATTTATTGAAGTTCTTATGTGGGTCTTCTCTTGCTATCCCAAAGTTTAGTCTATGGGATTGGAGTTTGTGTGGGGTTTGCAGAGCTTTCCCCAGCATACCAGCTCCGAACTATAATGATCACCTTACTGTTGATATACAATTTATAATCAGGTTTCAGTTACCCACAAAGTGGCACTAGTGGGTAGAATTGACGGTTTTCTCCTCTGGGAGATTCTCTTCCCACTTTAAGGCTGAGGGGGCATTTTCTGGTTGGTAAGATTTCCGGTGGGTGGGTTCTATGGCTCAGGAGCAATATATCAGTTCACCTCGCTGCCTTCTGGTTATGGTGACACACAGCGTAATTTTCTCTTCGGGCTTCCTGTTCAAACAACCAGGGCACTGGTGCCTCTTTCGCCCTGCCTCTTGGATGTCCCCCAACCCCCAGCTTCCTGTTCAGGTCGTGATGGGTGGACTCCTCACTGCTTTTGTGATTCCTGGGAAGACTGGTTCCTCCCACAGTTCCACCCCCTCCACCACAGCTAGAATCCCAAGTCTGAATCTTATATGTAGCTCTGAACCTGGATGTTTTTGCTTACCCTTTGTTGTCACGATTGCCTCTGTGTCTCTACAGTGTCTGTGCTTGTTTTTACTCGGTGCTTTTTTTTCTGGAAAATAGATGAATTTCTTGTTGCTCTGTGGATAAGACATGAGTCTCTCTCCTACCAGGTCACAATCTTGGCCAGAAGTCTTATTAATTTTTAATAATCTTTATGATGTCTTTGTCATTGACTTCTGCTCTAGTTTTATTTTTTCTTCCTCCTGCTAGATTTTGGTTTATTTTTTTTCTTCTTTTTCTAATTTCTATAGATGATTATTAGATTTTTATTTTTTCATTTGAGGTTCTTATTTCCTGAGGTAGGATTGTATTGCTCTAAATTTCCTTCTTATTACCACTTTTGTTGTATCATACAGATTCTGATATGTCATGTCTTCACTTTAACTTGACTCCAAGTATTTTGTAATTTTATAATTGATTTCCTTTTTGCCCATTAGTTGTTCAATAGCATACTGTTTATTTTCCACTGGTTTAGAGTTTTCATCTCCTTTCTTCTTTTTATTGATGTCTACTTTGATGCTTAGTGTCCAAAGAGATGCTAGAGATTATTTTAATCTTTGAAAATTTATTTAGACTTGATTTGTATCCAATCATATTGTCTATCCTTGAGAAAGTTCCATGATAACTTGAAAAGAATTTGTAGTCTATTGCTTTAGTTTGAAATACTCTATACTTATTAAGTCTATTTCTTCTTATTTGTTATTTAAAGCTCTTGCTTTTCTGTTATTTTTTTTTCTGGAAGATCTCTTTTTTATTGAGATTAGAGTGCTAAAGTCCTTTATTGTTACTGAGTTAACATTAATGTCTCCATATGTGCTAATATGAGCTTAATATATTTGGCTGCTCCTTTATTGGATATATATATATATTATATATATAATATATATGTGTGTGTATGTGTGTGTGTTCAATCTTTCTGCTGTACATATTCTTTTATAAATATATAATGAATATATTTATCCTTTAATATTTTTGTTGTAGTTTTGTTATATCTGAAATGAGTATGGTAGTTCCTGCTTTTTTACTTTCACCATTGACTTGGAGTGACTTTTTCCATATTTTCAAATTATATGTATGTTTATTTCTAAGTGTTAGGTGAGTTTTTTAAAAGTAATATATAGTTTATATCTCTGTAATTCATCAAGCCACTCTGTGCCTTTTAATTAGTGAGTTCAGTTTATTTATATTTAGGGTCATTATTGGTATTTAAGGACTTGCTATCCTATTTTGGTTTGTCTATCCATTTGTTACTTTGTTTAGTTTTTGTAGTTTTCTTCTCTTTGATTATAATAAGAGGGCATCTTTTAACTTATCTTCTAAAGGTTTCCTGGCAGAAAAATTTTTCAGTTCTTTTCTGTTGGGAAAAGTCTTTATTTTTCCCTCGAATCTGAGAGAGGGTTTTGTTAGATATAGTATACTTGGCTGGAAGTTTTTATTTTGTTGTATTTTGAAAACATAATTCCATTCTTTTCTGGCCTATAGAATTTCTGCTGAGAAATTTGGCAATAGCCACCATAAAACTACAGAACTAACAGTTGTCTTGATTGCTCATGGAATATTCCCAAGAATATATATAGCAAACTAAATAGAGTGTCAACAAAAATTTAAAAAAATCATACCAAGGATATTTACCAAAGAAACAATGGCAAGCAATTAGAAATCAAACATAAAATCATAACTAGAAAATTTCAAAAAATGTAAAGGCTAAACAACACACTTCTGAGTGACTATTGGGTAGAGAATAAAATCCAAGTAGATTTAGAAATTCTTGCATAAAAACAAGAGTAAAGAGAAGAGCTATCAGAATTAATGGACACAGCAAAAGCGGTACTGAGAGGGAAGATTATATCAAGTCAGAACTGACTCCAGAGCTAAGAATAACTCAAATAAATAATTGAACATTGCACCTAAAGTAACGTTAGAAAAATAAGAACATAAGATAAAATTCACTACAGAAAATAAACAATACATATCATAACAAAAATAAAATAGAATGCAAAACCATAATTCATATAAATATTGAAAGCAAAATCTAGTTCCTCGAAAAGATAGCAAAATTGAGAAAATTTTGGTGAGGATTAATATGAAAAAAGAGTGAAAATGCTTATAACTAGAATCTGAAGTGAAAGGTTAAAGTTATAATAGATATTTCAGAAATATAAATCATCATAAGAAACTATGAAGGCTATATGCCAATTAATTAGACAGCATAAAGGATATGGACACATTATTATAATTATATAGTGCATAAAATATGCATCAGGAAGAATTACAAAATCTAAACAAGCACATCACAGGCAAGGACACTGAAGAAATAACAAAAAAATCTTCCAAAATTTAAAAGCTCAGGGCCATAAGACATTGCAAGTGTGTTTTACCAAAATGTAGCACAGCAACAATAACAACAATGACAATAATAATAATATCTATACTTTTCAAGCTCTTTCAAAAAATGAAAAAGAGGGAACACTTTCAAATAATTTTTATGAAGCAGCATTACATGGATAACAAAAAGACAAAGGCATCATGAAAAGTACTACAGACTAATACATTTGGTGAACAAAGATGAAAAAATTCTCAACAAAATATTAAGAAATCAATCAACGTTGCATCAAAATGATCTTACATCATGAGCACCTTCATTTGTTCTGAGGTTGCAAGAATTGTTTAACATACAAAAAAACCCAGGTTTGTTCAATACACCGTATCAACAAAAGAAAGGATAAATTTTATATGATAATACCAATAGATATAGAACAATAATTCAATGAGATTCAACATGTATTTGTTATAAAAAATTCATAGAATGGAAATGGAGGGAACATATATCAACATAATGTAGGTAATATATGATAAACACACAGATAATATCACACTCAATTGTGAAAATCAGCAAGAATTTCCTTAAGATGAGGAATTCAACAAGCGTGTCCACTCTCACTATTTCTATTCAAAATAGCACTCAAAGTCCTAGCCAGAGGAAGTAGCCTAACTTAAAAGAAATAAAATAAGATGAATCAGATAAAAACAAGTAAGAGTATCACTATTTATAGTTGATATGATTATATATGTAGAAAACCCTAAAGATTCAATCAACAAAACTTAGATTGAATAAGTGAATAAAGAGACAGGCTATAAAATATAAAACATGTTGCATTTTTATTTGAAACAATGGAATTAGAAAATGAAGAAAATTGTCTCATTTTCAATAGAAATAAAAATAAATAAACACCTTGTAATAAACAAAGCATGTGAAATACTTCTACAGTGAAATGTACACGCCATACTTAAATAAACAGAAATAGATAAAATGAGATGGAAAGACAGTCCATGTTCATGGTTGGGAAGAATTTACATCTGAACTAAAGGAATATACATGTATAATGCAATCTTTATCAAAATTTCTTTGGAATTATTTTGAGAAACAGACCAAAATAAACCAAAACTTTTATGGAATCACAAAATGCATGAACAACCAAAGCACTCAAGATAAAAGAACAAAAGTTTATGTACCATGCTACTGATTTTCAAAGTGTACTAAAAACTGATAGCAGTCAATACAGCATAGTATTGGAATTAAAAAAAAATATGCCTACAAACCAATGAAATAGAACTGAGTTCCAAAAAACTTCACACATCTATGATCAGTATTATAAATAACTGAAATAATAAAAGGCAAAGTATAAAAAATCCTGATTTGAGGATATTTTAGAGTACATTGGAAAAACATCTTTTTTTATTACATCCTGCAGTCATTTTTTTACTTCCATTTATTCACTGCTCTACTAAATAATCCTTCTGGGTAGAAATACACATTTTATCATATTTTTCCTCAACAACAGCTAGCACGTAATGAAAAACATATAAATACTTATTAAAAGGATAAATAGATGAATAAGTTGAAAATTTTAGTGTTTTATGAAATGGTCATATTCTATGCTATATACAGTCATTTGGTTGTTGGGTATCAATAGGGCTTAGAATGAGAAAACATCATATTGTGATATCTTAGAGCAGTCTATATATTCCTTGTATCACATTATGTTGTAACACATTGTTAAGATACTCATATACATTTCCGAGTCTTACACGCCTGATGTCTTTGTGTTTTTCATCCTTAAGACCATTTCTACAAATGCACGTTTCCTGGTTTTAGCACACGGGCAGCGTGGTTACCTAAGGTGATTATTGCAAATTGATTACATATGCTACACATGTGAGGGAAGAAAACTGTAAGAGGATAATATCAGTGTTTGCTACCCATCCTGGGATGTATGATTACCCCCAGGTGTCTGTTACTGTACTTATGTTGTGGCCTAAATGTTGTAACCCACTACGTGGGTGCCATTCTCCTGCTTGATGCAATTGGTAATAAGGCTTTTGCAGCTCTACCTGTAGAGCAGTGAGACATCCTGGACCATGCAGCACAGAGTAGTTCACTCAAGAGACCACCAGGGAACATTATGTAATTTAATGCTGAGCTCTTTAAGGCCAGATGAGGATACTTTGCCCAGAAGTTATGTTTGCAGGGACTGACAAGATAAAGTTATTTTGGGACTTTATGCCTTCTTGCCATGTTTGGTTGTTCCTGTGCACCTGCAGTTGCAAGAGAACTGTCCAGGATTGGGTTGGAGGTTCACTAGTGGAGTGGCCACATGGAGTGGGTGCTCATTTAAGCTTTTCAAAGTCTCATGTGGCTGGGTAGTCCATCCCACATATGAGTGGATTTCTTTTCCAGCAGGCTGTTGTATCTTTTGATGATGCCAGCTCCTGTTGGATTGTAAAGCAGGTGGAATCACTTGATGGGAGTGATGTGATGATTATTGACCCATTGCTGTACTTGTTGTTTGACATGTCTTATTTTTCAGGGAAGCCACAGGGCCATGTCCTCTGTGTGGGGCCTCCTCTAACAGGTCAAGATGTCTGCTTCTTCGGCGCTTCTTTGCTACAAGTAAGTCCTCTGCTTGGTCACCATTAGAGTGTTCATTAATGAGATATTGAGTGCACAGTCATGTAGTGAATCCACCCCGTGATAGGAGCATCATCCTCAGTGTCATGATTGTCAGACCTGTTACAACCTCAGTGGTCCCCAGAGCTTAATATGCTTCATTGGCTTATTCATTGAGAGTTCAGTGGGCCTCAGTTCCTTTCCATGGTTGAGACCAAAGCCTGATGGTCACCCTTGAGCATCCTTGCTGTTGCCAGAGCCCCCAGGCATGCCCCTCTTGGGACACCTGAACATCTGTTTCACAGGGTTGGCTGTACACCGTTATTCCTGGTGCTAGTACAGTTGGTAGAGTATATTTGATGACCTTGAAGTCCATGTCTTATGCTCTGTCCCCCTTCTCCCAATTTCAGGTGAATGCTTAGTTGGCTAACTTGTAGAGTGGTCACACAATTTGAGCCAGGTATGGAATGAATGCCCTCCAATACCTCAGTAGACCCCACAATTCCTATACATGTGTAGGGGATATAAAGACAGAATAAGTCTGTGTGCTACTTACAATTGTTGTTGGTAACACCTTTGTCTCATTCAATAAGATAACCCTCAAAAAATATGACAACTGATGTCCTTGCATTTTGTTTTGATTTGCTATTCTTCCCTTTTTGTGAAGGTGTTGTGTAAGGAGGTTAGAGGATGCATTCTTGCAAATCTGTAAGTGAATTGGAGGAGAGCAACACATCACCTACACAACAGAACATTGCATGGGAAGTTAGCCTTTCTGTTTCTAATTTGCTTGTCTTTACCACCTGAATTTGGCTAAGACTTTTTAAATGACCATGGTCAAAGATGTGCTTATCACCTAATTAACAATTTAGCATGATCCTTGTTGAATTTTGTGATATACAACATTTTTCTAAAATAACCAGAATAATAAGATTATACCAGAAACTATTAGACTTCTAGAAATCTCATACAACTTTAGAACATACATATTAATTATTATATTTCCATATAAACAAATGCTGAGAATACTAAGTATTAACCTGTATATTGGCAAAACTTCCTAGAAGAGTTTATTACACCAATTAATTACAGTTTGCTTTGTCTCTTTGTTTTTTATTTTTCCTTTTATAGAGGGAGAATTATTTCTTCATATGGGATGTTCTAGGACATCTTTAAGATTTGCCATATTTTCCTTTAAAATAAAAAACTTATTCAGTATTTTATTTTAGGAAGGTAGGGGCATCATTCCCAGCACATTAAAAGGGTTTTATTCTATTGATTATTGATACTATATATATAGATATATATCTATATATAATATTTGAACAATTTATCACGTATAAAACAAAGAGAAATAGACATTTATTCAATCTTTAATCAGTATAACAGCACTAACATTCTTTTTAAAATACTTCATACATTTTTCACTTACATAAGCCTTCCTACTACATGCCAAAATTCATTCAGATTATGACTTTAATTCATTTTTGAATAGTCGTTTCACTTAAAGATAAAATTACTTTCTTTAATACTTCCTTATTAAAAGAAACCCATGTCCTTAAACTCTTAGATTTTCAGAAAACACGTCCATTCTCCTTTTATGTTTCTACTTCCTACCTATTTACCATATGCATTTATTTTTCTGTTATCCTTTAGTTCATGAGATTTTTAAAAGACAATTAAGAGATAAGGCACATTTTTCTAGCTCTAACTACTAACAAGCAACATATACTTTTTAACACTATAATATATTCTGGTAGCATAAGATATGTCTATATAGGCAAGAGCAATGAATTTAGCCTGGTTCTTACTGAGAGAATTGCTATATTTTTATTTCAGCAGTAATTTATGAAGGTACTTTCCATGAGCCAATTAGATATGAATTAAATTGCAATGTCATTTATAACTTATGACACATACATAGAAAGACATACACATGGACATGAGGAGAGAGCTCTTACTTTCACTACTGAAATTGAGGTAGGACTTTGTCGTCTTATTTTTATTTTCTGTGTAAAAGTCTTGTATCTTTTAAATTTCCTGTTATCCTGCTTAAAACAAAACCGAGAATTAAAGCAGCAATTTGCAGTCTAAAGTATTCCTTTATTCCCCTTTCTTTTTTTCCCCTAAACTGATGGCTACATTTTCAAAACAGTTGTAAAAAGAAAGTTGCAAGTTTCTTTCCAGTCTGTACTCAAGTCTGTTATACTGGTGAAAAACATGTCAAGGCCATTTTTCCTTTCCTTTTTGAATTTGCATAGACTAAGTTTTGTTACAGTTCTTTCTTTGTCCAAAGTGTAAGGTTAATGATATTTTTAGGAACACTATTGGTGTTAAAAATTGAAGGACAAGCCTCAAAGAACCACAGTAAGCTAGCTTTGAGTTTTAAGAAACCTTATATCCTTTTTCAGCTAGCGAAGTAAGGACTTGTTTCAGATGTTGTTGTCCCTGTGTCTTAGTAGGGAACAGATTGGCAATTATTTAGGTCTATTTAAAGTGGGTTCTAGCACCTGTAGTTCTGTTTGTTCTAAGTGCTTCCTTAGGCTTTCCCTGTCATCAGCCTAGGTGGGGCATACATTCTGTTCCAGTCCAACTTGTGGTCTCAAGCTTTCTCCACCAACTGTGCCTTTGTGGCCTCCTTAGCTGCCTGCAGCAGGGGCCAATACACAGTGATAGCAGTCACCCTGGAGTCCTTTCCCTTTTTTTTCTCCACGTATTATTTTCCTACATCATTCAATGTCACAAGTAACTTTGTACTATGAAGGGGACATTCCCTAATCATGTAGTGTCACCCCAATATTCACAAGTGTGACCCTGTGGAGTCACAAATATTCATTGGTTCACCCCGGGATTCCTCTTAGCATCACCAAAAGGTATTTACACTTGGCTCTATCATTCAGAAGTCCCCAGATTATCCTGCTGACTACACCAGTTATTTTGCAGATGTTCATGTTCATATCCATAGTAATGCCCTGCTTAGTAGATAACCCAAGGAAATCATGAGAACACAGACAGCAAAAACATGGATTTATTGTACTCATGACAGAGGATTCCAATGGTGACAGATCAGATATGTTTCTGCCTCTAATGATTGGCCAGGCATAATTTTGTCTCACGATGATAGTGGGTCAAATAAGTTACTGAAAAGTAACGATACCATCAACAAGGAAGGAGGGTCCTTTAGAGGGGCTATCAGCAGAGAGAGAGAGATGAGTAGGCAAGAACAGTCAAGTGCGTAAGAACCAAGAACAGCTGATTAGTCAAAGACAACAAAGTTCCAGGACAGGACAATTTGGGTATAGTCAGTGTTGGCAGAGGAAGTTATCATCCTAGAAAGTCCATGTGTTACATTCAAGTCTGTGCTCAGCGCTGGTCAGAGGCTGAGTCCACTTTCAAGACTGGGAATGGGTCATGCTCTTTTGCTACCCCATATATGGCTAAAGAAAATTTCAAGTATCTTGGAGCAGTACATTGACTACTTTCCACTATATAGGACAGAAAAATATCAGAATTCACCTTATCTATGCCATAACAGCATAAGATTCAAACTGGATCAATTATATTCCCATCACAATACTATCATGGATAAAATTTTTAATTTTGAGCAAGTGATGCATATGAATTCAGTAAATAAGTAATTAGAAAGGATATTGAATTTAATTAATTAATTATTATTAAGTGATCAGAGGAAGCTAGGGCAATGGTAACATCGCTTACAGTCACAATAAGTTGTGTCTGTGGCATGATTTATTTATAGTTCGCTTTTCAAAGACTTCCTTATTATTATCCATTTTCTGAACTTAGTCCTTCAGTCTAGTTTATAAAATTTGTTTAATACCTAACATACTTCCAATACACATTTCATCTACTTAAATGGATCAACTTTGGTTTTTATTGTTTGTTGATGAGAACCTGATTTTTACGGAAACCATCAATCTAGTCAAATAAGTAACTATAGCTTGATTGTAGTAATGTCATTGAAAATGGTGAAACAGATTTGAGAAGAATAACAAGACTTGACTGACTTGGAGTGGAGAGTGAAAGAAAGGTCTGAAATCAAAAGCACAAGATTTCTCTGAAGGAGGCTAGTTATGTACGGAAACCAACAATCTAGTCAAATAAGTAACTATAACTTGATTGTAGTAATGTCATTGAAAATGGTGAAACAGATTTGAGAAGAATAACAAGACTTGACTGACTTGGAGTGGAGAGTGAAAGAAAGGTCTGAAATCAAAAGCACAAGATTTCTCTGAAGAAGGTTAGTTATGTAGCAATGATTTAGTGAGTAATATTTCTTCTTTTGACATATCCTTTTGGGATGAGAACTGACTCCAGCATGGTTTATCATTAACATTACACAATATACAAAAAACAAAGCAAAACAAAAAACTCATATGGATCAGCAACCTAAGTATAGGAGAGTTAAAACTATAAAATTATAAAAATAAAACAAGCAAACTTTCATGAATTTGTGTTTACTAAAGCTTTCTAGATATCACACCAAAAAGAAGAATAAAGAAAAAGAGATGGAATAGCATAATATTAAAACCTTTTGTGCTTCAAATGAAATACAAAAAGATGAAAAGCCAATCCACATAAATATTTGCAAGTCATAAGTCATATATCGTTATTTATTGTGATATTATCAGTGACATATAATTGCAGCTCACAAATAAAAAGAAGTAAAACAAATTAAAAATTAAGCAAAGTATGCCAAAAATATTTCTCAAAAAAAGATATACAATGATTGATAAGGACATGAAAATATATGTGATAGCATTAGTCACTAGGGAAATCAAAATCACAATGAATCAAAATAAAAAATCAGTAAAAACGGTTAATTAAATGGTGGACATAAATGGGCTGTTGGCAGTAAAATTAATGTATTCTACACAAAATTAATTTATGATGGTGTATACTTTAAAGTATATACTATATACCGTTATAATGTAATGTTCTTCAATCAAATCAAATATATATAGATGGAAAATATCAAGTGTTAGCAAATATATAGAAAATTTGAAACTCTCTTATATTGCTGATAGAAATGGATAACCATTCATCCAGTTTTTAAAACAGCTTGGCAGTTCCTGAAACTGCTAAAAATAGTTGGCATATGATTCAGCAATGTCATCCTAATATATATATTTAAGACAGTTGAAAAGAAGAATAAAAATAAAACTAGTACATGGAAGCTACTATCAGCATTATTGATAACAGAAAGGTGCTAAAAGATCAGTCCTTAAAACACATTTTATATATATGATAGAAAGTTATTCAACCATAAAAGAAAAAATAAGTAGAAAAGTACTGTAGCTTACATGCATCTGAAAAGTATTATGTTATGTGAAATAAACCAGATGCAAATGATGAAATATTGTATCAATTTATCAATGTAAATCATTTATCCAGAAGAAGAATGTTAGATATAGCAAGTAAATTCGTTTTGTCAGGGATGGGAAGAAGATGAAATGGAATACAGCTGTTAATGGGACAGCATTTAATTTTTGAATGTGATGAAAATATTCTGCAATTAGATACCAGTGGTAGTTGCACAATATGGTGAACATACTATAAATCACTAAATTGTATACTTTAAAAGGATTATAAGTGAAATAAGCCCATTACAGAATGGCAAATTCTACATGATTTCACTTGCATGATCTCAAACAGTAAAGCTCCTAGAAGCACGCTGAAATAGTGGAGTCCACTATTTTATGGGTGATGGTAGGGTAAATGGAAAATTATTATTCAGCAGGTATACAGCTTCAGCTGTGCAAGATGAATAGATTGCAGAGATACACTGTACAACTTCCGGCCTATGGTTAACAATATTTTATTACATACTTTAAAACAGTTAAGAGGGTAGATGTAATGTCAAATTTTCTTATCACAATTGTACATAAAGCATTGTTATTATAGTATGTGACTTTTTATCTCAATTACAATTAAATATTTAAGAGTTTTATTCTAATTCAATAACTGCAATATGATTTGTAGATGCATCAACCTAGTTATTTAAATTTGGAAGGATATGGAAGTTCAAAAGCTGATTTTTAAAATTTCATCATATATGTATACGCACATATATTTGCTAATATATACATGTTATGAAAATATATAGGTCTGAAAATTGGAGTATTATATGCATGTATGTTAGTCCCCAAAAAAGAATTAATTAATTTTATTCAAAAATAGCTTGCAATAATCTTTCTTTTTTTAAGAAAAAAAGAAGGGAGACATGGAAGAAGAAAAGAAGTGAGGGAGGGAGGAAAGGAGGAAGAAAGGAAGGAAAGAGCATATTTATTAAGTTGTTCATTTTTGTTTTTCACCCTAACCCTGGATTCAAACCCAGGTTGTTTAGTTGGTTTATACATGATCTGCATGCCAGAATCTTAGCTGCCTGAACCACAAGGGCATGCCCGGTTCTTTCTTTTTTAATTATCTTCTGACCAAATTTACTAGGCCTAGATATACCTATTTATTAGCCATATTTACTAGTACTGTATGTATATATATCAAATCCCCTAACTTCTAAGAAATTCAATATCCCTTTATCCCCTCAAGCTGTCTCAAAGGAGAAAGGGTTTGACATATGTCAAAGGCATTAAAACACTATAAGATACACTATAATAATGTCTGGAAATTATTACATGAAGGTGAAGGTGTGCTTATATTTGGCATTCTAGATGTTCTCATCTTTCTTTTCATTTCTAGTAGATGTTTTTCTATTTTAAATACCAATGACTGAATTAAGTGAAGAAAATAGCCAAAGAGAGCCACCACCAATATTTCATGGCCCTACATGATCTCTTAAGGATTCTTTCAAAGGACTAGGTTGAGTGTTTGAGAGTCTAGTACACTGAAATAGTGGGCTCCATAGAATTAGGTCTGAAGTTCATGTATCATTTGCCTAAAATATCAACTATGG
Organism: Solenodon paradoxus; assembly: GCA_004363575.1. Lineage (NCBI taxonomy): Eukaryota > Metazoa > Chordata > Mammalia > Eulipotyphla > Solenodontidae > Solenodon > Solenodon paradoxus. Next base: position 28,822 of record RJWH01003844.1, on the reverse strand, counting down.
ATGCATGACTTGAAAATCTTTCAAGGTAAGTGTAGCTGTCAGGATTTACATTTTTTTTGATGCATTTAATATGAATAACATTACTCACTACATACATAGAATGTGTTCTTTCTCTTTCATTGTACATCCTCGGAAAGAGTAAAATGCTTTCTTGGAGAGTCTGAAATCATTTTTTCAGTGAAACAATGAATATTGCTATATTGGTAATGATAGTAGAATATGCAAAGAACTATGAACTGCATATGCGCATATTTTTATGTATGTGTATGTGTGCTGCGTGAATGTGTGTCTGGGGTCTAAGGGTTGGGAGAATCCCCTTTTTCCAATACTCAGAGATGATCTTGTATGAAGTAATAATTAGAAATAACATGCCACTTTTTTCTTTGAGTTAATTGTTGCTTTGCTTTTGACCTAGGAATATTTTCTAGTTTGGAGCCCAATTTTGCTTTACTATTACAAAGCACAGATGATTTTTTTACTGTCTTTTATGACTCTAACAATTGGTCACAGATAAGATGAGGTAACCCACAAATATGCATTACTGACTAAGTAATCTAAACTTTTTCTTTTTAAGAAATTGTCGTTTTGTGTCACTCCTAAAAAGAGGAAGTTACAAATACAAACTCACTGAGGTTAGAAATAGTTATTAAACTGCTATATCCTAGTCACATCTGAATTGAATAGTTCTCCACAAAATGCAGGTTTAGACAGAAATTAAACACAAGATAAGAAATAACAGGATGACATACTCAGAAGCTTTAGGTAAACAACTGGATTAATGCAGAACAAGAAAAGCTCTGTATAAATAACTGTAGACATCATAAAGAAATTGGACTAAAGAGAGAGTATCAAGGATGAAGAAGAGTTTCTAACAGTTTTTCCTGGTTTATAGATTTGCCTGTGTTTAACTATGAAATGTTTTAGACATAGCGTATAGAAGTGTGAAGGAAGTTGGCGTTTACAACTTTAATAGCAATTTTCAAAATCAAAATACTCATTTGTTTCATAAGAATTTATTTCTTTTAGTCCTGATTTTAACATCAATCCTATTTATACACTCTATGTATGTATGCATCCTATTATATTGGAGAATTTTGCATGCCAAAATTTGTTAATTTATATATTTGATGGCAAAATGTTTCTTTCCATTTCATTATGACATAATTCATGACCTGCAATGTGTTTTATTTTTGTTGATACAGTTCTCTCAAATGCTTCCTTACCAATCACTTTCTATTCCATAGGAACAGGAAACAAGTACATTTGCAAATTTTCTGTTGACTACCAAGGGGGAGTGATCATTAGAATATAACAAAGTGGGAGAGGTGGCTGCAATTTAATTTTATTTGAAATAGTATAAATCTATAAAAGTAAAGCATGACTAAGCCACCAATATAAATAATCTAATTTTAATTGTAATAAAATCTTTTTGAAAAATAATTTTAACTGGTGAGACAATGAAGAATATAATATAATTCTAATATATTGAAAGTGACCTTTTAAAATATTAATAGTTTAGAAAGTGTATTTTCCAAAACATTGAAACACTTTCATAATCTCATTTGATCTAGCTCTTTTTAAAAACCAGACAACAGGCCTCAAATGGAACTGCTTATGCTAAGCCCCGTATCACCAGATATATATTTAACTTACATTCTAGATTGTCCCAGAAATGGAATATTAAATCTTTCAGTTAGGAATCTCCAGATGAGAACTAGTTAGGTAACCTGCCTGATAGGCCCCTACCATTCCCTAAAAGAAAGTATATTTAAAATTACCACACTGCTTTTTCTTTACCTAGTATAATTTCCTCGTTCCTCTCTCTATTCTGCCTGTAAGTCCTTCGTTTCATACAGCTCTTCAGAGTTCTTTTCTACCTGCTAGATTGGATGCTACCTAATTTGAATAGATTTTTTTACAAAAATCTCAATTTTTTAAAAGATATCTCTCAATTTATCTTTCACACTCTAAAGTAAATATGAACATTAAGCACAATTTTTTGAAGAATAATCTGTTTCCTTATATTTCAAGAAAATACATAATTTTTTAAGTGACCCTGGTTGTAAACTAAAACTATTACTTCAGTACCTTATGCATAACATTACTTTTATTCCTAAATAGTATAACACTCTCTATACATATTTGAACCAAGAATCCTTACCCTGAAATCATTTATGGAAATAAAAAGAAAAATCTTAATAAATAATGAAGTCTTGCTTTTAATTTTGTTCAGTTATTTTCTTTCTTGTGGGTAAAAAATGATAGGACTCACATTTTTGAAAGCCTCATGCTGCACTTAAAATGAGATGCTGCATGCTTTCTTGGTTAGACTTATCATGATGACCAAAAAGACAAAAGAAGACTCAAGTTGTATTGAGTTGTACCATTAGCAGACTTTTATGTCAATGAGTTCAACAATAAAACATAGGGGAAGAGAACAAAAAAACAGAAGAATGAACACAGATTAATAGAATAACATAGGGAACAGAATCGTGCTAGTTGAAATATTGATTGTGTATTCATGAACTCATCAGAGATTTTTTCAAGTTGTTCATGTGCTAAAAAATGAGCCAAAATCAAATACCTTTTCACTTGCTCATAATGTTCACAGTCCAGTTTTAAGTAGACTTAGATTTAAAGTAAAAAATCAAGACTTGATTGCTGTTTTTATTGTTTAAATCAAGATTGAACAACATAAGATCAATGAAGAGATCATTGGGAAACTGTTCCTTAAGAGATCACAATCTCTTGATGCTGTAAAATATGGCTATATATTTGAGATAACACCACTCAGATATGAATGTTCTATTTGATTCTTGCCTAAAGTCTGATATTGTTCTTAAATAGATGACATAATTATTATCACATTTTAATATCCAGAAAGACTAAACCTTTTAGAAGTCATGTAATGCTTTTGAACGATGGTTTTGCTAAAAGAAAAAGACTTTCAATTTTATTAGTTAGACAATAAATGCTACTTGAATAATGTCTTGAGAACGATTTCTGTAGTTTACAGAATGCTGTGTTGAGATTTCAAATGAAGTAATTTTTAGACAACAATAGAAAACTTCAAAATATATTATGCACAAACAATTCTATGTTTGTATGTAGGTTGTGTATGTGTAACTAAAGAAGTAAAACATACTATATACTCCATAATATTGAATTATATTACTTTAAAACTTGTCATTTTAATTATTTTAAGAAATTTATCCTTTTATGATTCATAAAGTATGTAGTTAGAGAAATACTGAATCATAATTCCAGGAAACAGATTAAATATCTATCTCCCACACATTTTATCAAGCAGATGTTTAATAAGTTACAAACACACAATACTTATTGAATATACTGAACATACATATTTCACTATTATAATACCCATGCATGAAGTTAATGATTGTATGTGCAAAAAAAACATTTTATATTTTTATAACTAATATAAATTACTGCCCTAATATTGTCTTATTTTCCCAAACCTGTACCTAAGAGCCATATTTCTCAATGTTTGTTCAACTTCACTGAATATTAATACGGTGTTTTATTAAGGAGTTCAAACTCCCATCAGTACTGTACAACTGTCCCCTTTAATTCACATCATTTCCAGTGGTTTGTATTGAAAAAATTATTTATGGCTGCAAATATAAACCCTATAAAATATGATGCCACTATAGCCTTATTTTGTTTCTCCTTTTTCTAATGAGTTTTAAGTTTCTTATGTTTGTTGAAAGTTTCCATTTTTATTTCTTGAAAACCCTGTCTACTCCCCTTTTATATTAATTGTAGCTGTATTTTGTTGCATTCAAGTTATTCTGGATAAAATACTATAATCTCTCTCTCTCTATAATCTCTCTCTCTATATATATGTATTTATATATATATGGATGCGTATAGATATATACTGCTTTATATTACCTTTTTAAGTTGATTTTGATGGACAAAATACCTTAATATGTAACTCCTAAATTTATTTAATGTTATTTTTAGTTATTTTTATTTGCTTAAGAAATTCTTTCCTACCTTAATAGTTTAAAAATATTCCTTTATACAGAAGTTACCTTTCATTCACAGAGCATATATTCCAAGAACACTAGTAATACCTGAAATTATGGGTAGTACAAACTCCTTTTATCTACTTGTTTAATACATAGATACCTATGGATATTTAATTAATAAATTAGGCACAGTGAGAGATTAACAATATCAATGGATAATAAAAATAAACAATTATATCAAAATACTATAATAAAACTTATGGTAATATGATCTTTATCTTTATATCTTCACTCTCCAAATATCTAATTGTTCATATATTTTTTGAAACATAGTTCACCATGAATAAGTAAAACCACAGAAAATGAAGCTACAGATAAAGGAGAACTACTATATTATATTTTAGCATGTTTATAACTTTGTTTTCAATTTTATATTTATTTTGTTCATAAAGGAGATCAATATATCAACACATAAGTTTTCTTTTTAATCTAACTATGCTTTTAAAAATGTTTTGAAGAAGCTGACTATCATTACATTATATAGGTTTAAGGTTTGTGTCATCATAGATCAATATCTGAGTATAATGCATAAAATTTACAATAAGCAGTCAATTCTATCCCTACCATATAAAGAACCCTTTAACCAGATATGCCTACCTTCAAGCCCCTCCCTTCTCATAACCACTTATTTGTCTCGTAGACTAAAAGTCTACTTTTTTTAAGGAAAAGTGTAAGCAGATATGAAGGTGAATAGACAAGCCAGTAGGCAGGCAAGAAGAGAGAGGAGGAAAATGTTTTTATTGTTATTTAGTTGTTCTTGGTTGTTTCCACTAGCCCTGGGTTGTGAAACTGGGTCTTTGGGAATTATGTGGACTATGCCCAGTGGGATTAACTGTAAGTCACCAAGACTGTGTCTAAAGTCTATTTTTGTTTGATGCAGTTCATGTGTTTCTTTGTACAACACATGAATTCTGTTTGTCTTTCTCCATTTGACTTATGTCATTAAGTACAATTTCCTCTAGATCCATCCATGCTAATGATAGGATTTCTTCTTTTTTGTTTGTTTGTAAGTATTCCTTTGTGTATATACATTGAATAGTTATCCCAAAGATTATCGATGGTAATTTTGGTTGTTCTAGCTCTTAGCTATTATAAATAATGATGCAATAAACAGGGGCTGCACATATCTCTGCAAATTAGTGTTTTAGGGTAAATACCCAGAAGTGGGATAGATAACATGATCACATGCAATTTCTAGTTTCTACTTTTATGAGGAATCACTATACTGTTTTTTATGTCTGCACAAATTTACACTCCTTCCAATAGTGTATGATTATTCCTTTATATCCATATCCTTGGCAAAACTTCTTGTTTTCAGACATTTACATAATAGTCACTCTCACCAATGTGAGACATTATGTCTTTGTTTTGATTTGCATTTCCCTAATAACAAGAGATGTAAAACATTTTTTCATGTGTTTATTGGCCATATGCATGTCTTCCTTTGAGAAGTATCTAGTCAGGTCTTCTGCTCATTTTTGATTGACTTATTTTGCTGTTGAGTTTTGTCAGTTACTTATATATATACACACACATATATATACATATATATGTTGATAATTTTATTTATCTTATTATTTATTAATTTTGTTGTTATTTCTTTTTTATTATAAAGCCATACTCATTTTAAGGTATTGAAATCACTTCACATTTTATGGATATTACACAATGAACACACCACCAGAAATTTAGTGTCCTTTGTCATAACCTTGTTGCCTTTAATCTTCCTTCCCCCCTCCCAAAACCCTGGCAGTCATCATATTGCATCCTGTGAATTTTTGCTGGAATTCGTTTGTTTGATTTTATTATATTGCACATATGTGGAAAACATTCCATATTTCTCTTTTTCTTTCTGATTTACTTTGCTTAACATGATTCCATCAAGATTACTGCAAAGAGTGCAATTTCATTTTTTCAGTAGTTACTTAGAATTCAGTTGAGAATACATACCACAATTTCATTATTCAATTACATATTGATAGATATTTTGGTTGTTTCCATGTCTTAGCTATTGTGAATTGTGATGCTATAAGCATGCGTGCAGATATTTTTTTTTTCTGATTAGAGATTTTGTATTCTCTGGGTATATACATAGGATCAGAATTGCTGGATCAAATGACAGTTTCAGCTGTATATTTTTGAGTAATGTCCATGCTGTTTTCCTCCAGAGAGGTTGCACTAATTTACATTCTCACCAACAGTGAAGGAGGGTTCCTCTTTCTCCACATCCACCTTGACATTTTTTTTTTTAGATTTTTTGATACAGGACATTCTCACTGATGTGAGGTGCTATCTCATTGTGGTTTTTATTTGAATTTTTCTTATAAGTGCTGTACAACATTTTTTTTTTCACGTGTGTTTCTAGGTCATTTCTTGGATAGGTGTCTATCCAGTTCTTTTTGTCAATTTTCTGAGTGGGTTTTTTTTACTTTTTATTTGTTGAGATGTATGAGTTCTTTCTATATTTAGAGATTAAGCTCTTACCTGATGCATGTTGCATGAATATTTTCTCAATTTTGGTGGATTGTCTTTTTGTTGTAATGGTCATTTCCTTTGCTGTGCAAAATCATTTTGGTTTAAGGTAGTCTCAATTATTTAGTTTGACTTTGCTTTAGCTGTTCTTTCTCCAAAGATGTCCTTGAGGTTGAGGTCACAGAGAGTGTTCCCCACACTTTCTTCTAAGTATTTTATGGTTTGGGTTTTATAGCCAGATCTTTGATCCATTTTGAGGTAACTTTTGTGTATGGTACTAATGAATAATCCACTTATGCTTTTTGGATAATGTCTGTCCAATTTTCCCAACGTTTGTTGAATACATTTTGCTTCTTCAATTGTAGGAGTGAGTCCTTTGTTGAAGATTAACTGCCCATATAGGTATAACTCTATTTCTTACTATCTTGATTTTATTCCACTGATCTGTGTATCTGTTTCCATTCAAGTACCAATATTCTTTTGATGATGAAACATTGCAGTATAATTTGATTCCTCCACTGTTCTTTCACCGCTCAGGATAGTTTTAGCTATTCAAGACCATTTGCAGTTCCAAACAAACGAGTATCGGTCACTCAATTTCCTTGAAAAATGTTTCTGAATTTTGATGGAAATTACATTAAATCTTTACATTGCTATGGGTACGATTGCACTTTTAATTAAGCTAATTGTTCAAATCCTTGAGCATGAAATATTCTTCCGTTGCTTTGTGTATTCTGTTTTTTGTTACAGTCTTATAGTTTTCATTGTATAGGTTTTTCACCTGCTTTGTTTAGCTTATCCCTAGATATTTGATCTTTTTTTGGTCTATCGAAAATGGGATTTCTTTTTCAATTTGTTTTCCTCTACTTCATTGTTTATATGTAGGAATGCCACTGATTTTTACATGTTGATATTATATTCTACCACTTTTCTGTATTCCTTTATTGTTTCAAGCATATTTTTGTTGGTGCCTTTATGGTTTTCTAGGTAAAATGTCATCTGAAATAATGATAGTTTTATTTCTTAATTTTCAATGTGAGTTTCTTTATTTTTTTTTCTTCTTTTATTGCTCTTTCCAAGTCTTCCAGCACTGTATTAAAGTGTAAAATAGAGAGGGAAACCTTAGCATCTTCTATATCTTAGAAGAAAGACTTTCAGTTTTCACCACTGAATATGATGTTGGAAATTCATTTGTCATATATTGCTTTTATTATGCTAAAGTATGCATCTTCTATTCCTATTTTGGAGAGTCTTTTTTATCATGAATAGGTGTCAGATCTTATCAAATACTTTTCTACATTTGTTATATGATACACTTTTATTTTCTCTTTGTTAATATGGTGTATCACATTGACTTATTTGCGTATGCTGAACCATCCTTGCATACCTGGAATGAATTCCACTTCATTGTGGTATGTTATTTTTTTAAATGTGTGGTTGAATTTGGTTTGCCAGGATTTTTGTGAGGATTTTTGATCTCTATCAGTGATTTTGGTCTATAGTTTTCTTTTCCAGTGCTGTACTCAGAATTTGGGGACAAAGGTAATACTGAACTCATACAATGTAATTAGAAGTTTTCCTTTCTATTAAATTTTGTGGAAGAGTTTAAGGAGGATGGAGATTAGCTACTGTTTGAATGCTTGATAGAATTAACTAGTGATGCCATCAGTATCTGGGCTCTTGTTTTTTGGAAGATTTGTGATTACCGCTTCAATTTCTAAGTTTGAGATTGTTTTTTTCAGGTTGTCTGTGTCTCTCTGGTTCAGTTTGGGGAGGTTATATGATTCTATAAATATGTCCATTCCTTCTAGATTGATGAATTGTTGGCATATAACTATAATCATCTCTCATGATTCTTTGTATTTTTATGCTGTTAGTTGTAATCTCAACTCTTTCACTTCTGACCCTTGCTATTAGGGTTTTCTCTTTGTTTTTGTTGAGTCTAGTTAGAGGTATATCAACTTTGCTTATTTTTTTCCAAGAACCAGCTCTTTATTTCATTAGTCATTTGGATGACCTTTTTGTTTCAATTTAATTTACTTTTGCTCTAACTTTTATGATTTCTTTTCTTCTGTTGATTTTTGGTTTTGGTTATTCTTCCCTTTCTAGTTTTCACAAGTGTGAGATTAGGGATTTAATTTAGGTTCTCTTGGGTTTTGATGTGCAGTTATAGAGCTATAAACTTAATCCCCTACCTGTTTTTGACACATCCCACATATTATGTTAGTTTATCTCTTCATTTTCATTTCTTTCCATATTAATCTTAATTTCATCAATGATCTATGAGTTGCTCAGAAATATCCTGTTTAATCTCCACATTGTTGAAGTTCATGCAATTTTGCTTATCTTGTTCATTTCTAGTTTCACCCCTTTTGGCCAGAGAAGATGGTTTTTATAGTTTCAATCCTGATAAATTTGTTGAGATTTGTATTGTGTCTCAAGATATGATCTATCCATTAAAATGTTCAATGTACACTTGAGAGAAATGTATATTCTTTATTGTTGGGGTGGAACTCCCTGTATATATCTGTTAGATCCATGTGATCTACTGTTTCATTTAGAGTCCTTATTTCTTTTATGACATTTATATATTTTTTTCTTTTCAAGATGTCTGTTATTTCTCATAAGATTTCTTAATTTTTTTTTTCTTAATTTTCCTTAATCTTGTTTATTTCTCTTGTTCTGTTAGGGTCGCTTCAGTGATCTTGTCATCAATTTTAAAGATTCATTCCTCTGCATGATTAGATCTGTTTATTGAGCTTTCCTTACTTATTATCAGTTCATTGACCACATTTTTTGTTTATCTTTCTTCTAGGACTTACTGCTTTTCTGAGAGATCTACTGATTTTTTTAAATTAACAATTAAATGATTTTGATATTCATCTTCTTATTGTGGAATTTTACATATTCTTGATATGACTCCAGCCAGATACTTTTTGCTTATGAGTATTCCAGTCTTTGGCTGTCCATTGACACTCTTAATGGATTTTTTCGGCATCCAGTATAATATTGAATAGAAGTAGGATGATGAACACCATCATCTTGCCCATTTTAATAAAGGGAAAGCTTTTCTTCTTTCATCATTATGACATTAACTGTGGAATTTTCATGAATACCTTTGTTTAGGTTAAATATTTTATCATATTTTTAGCTGTTTGAATATTTTAATAATCAGAATCAGGTATTATTGTTTTCTTAAATTGTATCTATTGAGAAGATCATGTGCTTTTTTATCTTTCATAAAATTAATATATTATTTTCTTATTGTTAAACTAGCTTTTCATTAGTGCTACTGATCACATTTTATTGTGGCTCAGAATAATTTTGTTTATAACTTCAAAGTTTTAATTGAAATCAAGTAGCCTTTTCACCTTATATAAACTCAAATGCTCTGGGACATTGTGGGCTCAAAACCTTGTATCACAAGTAGGCATTGCTGACTTGTTTGTTTTTCACACTTAGGCTCTGATTAACATGGTATCATTTATTCCTCATATACATAACTGAATTTAACAAAGGGAACTATGTTAAAAGTATAGTTATCTGTGCATCATATGAAATGAAAAATAGCCTGAAATATATATTTAATTTCTATGTCTTCAAAGCAAGTTACAAGTAGAATTCTCAATACAAAGTTATGAAAAATCAGCTTTCTGAATTGATTATTCTTAGGTGTTGTAAAAGTGCTCAGTAAAATGTAGGTGCACATGACTTCTCGATTTAGTGTTTTCATAATCTTTGTATAGATACCTAGAAGTGGATTTGCTGAATAATATGATAATTCCATGTTTGTGATTTGGGGGCAACTTTATTATTTACACTAAATATTAACATCTCATGCATCTACGCTATTCTACAAATATCTCTGTTTTCAACAAACTCAATCGGATAAAATTTGTTCTCACGGAATGAGGTCTGAGTCAGGCCAAATAATGTTTACTTCTGGGAACAGTCAAAATAAATTCTGGGAATCTTACTTTGAAGACCCCCAAAGTGTTCTGTTAGTGGATGATGAACTGCTAGTGTTCCCAGTGATTGTGTGTCTATTTAATTAACAATAATATTGTGTAGTTCAGAAGAGAAAGATAACAAGTTAGGTTAAGTATCAAAGAGTATGCTGTTCTGAGATTCAGGCATGCTTCTTTAGTTAAAGATTTTTGGATTTTCATAAGGTGTTTAGTTAATTTCCAGAGTCATGAAAGCATTATGTTAACAAGCTTTGCTTCCTTCAGAGTTCTAAGATTCTATTGCTTTAAAAAAAGGAGTGTATTTTTGTAGACCCACACTACACCATTTTCATTGATGTGTGAATATATCTCAGAAGTAATAAGCAAAGCACATTTGTCTGATTAGACGTGAGAAATATTTATTTCACTAATGTGTTCATTCATTCATTTTTTTCATCCATCCACTTAATATTAAAGCATCCTTACTATACAACAAGAGGGGTGCTAGCTGCAAGTATTTATCTATTTTTGTTTAATTTATCTAGTTTTAGTTCCTTGATAACTTCTATACTAACATAGCATGTCCTCTTGCTTTTTACATCCGTAGATTTTTTTTTATCACTGAGATTCTAAAATTAATACAAAATGTATCAAGGATCAATTTCTTGATCACTTGTACCCAATATATGATAAACTGTTTTAATCTGAAGTTCTGTTTTTCTTTAGCTCATGAAACTATTTTCTCTATTGCAACTTCTATTATTGCATTTGACATGTTTTTCCCAGTTCTGCGTATATTGAACATACGTTCTTCCACAATATCTCCCATCTACTTTGTAGACATTTCCATTTCCATGTCCAAATGAATTAAAACAAAAAATCCTCATGTTTATTTTTCACATTAAAGTAATTTTCTTCAATTTCATAACGAATGAAACCTTGATGTTTCATAATTCATAAAATACATCTTGCATTAGAATTATTTTTAAATGTTTAAAAATATGTTCTTTCTCTGTAATATGAATGTTTTATTGTCTTTAAAAACTTGTTTCTCAATCTATACACAATCTCTCATGGTTAATTATATGATTTTTTCTCTATCTTAGTAATTTTAGTAAAAGATATATTCTCACATTTGTTGTAATATAATTGATCAATGTTCCCAATTTCTAGTGCTATTGTTACATTGTCTTTTTTCCTTTTTGTATATACTTTCAGATTAAAGATTAGTTGCCCTTAATTATCATTAACCATTATAACCATTTAATTTTTTCCTATACTTATAATAATTTTGTACAAAACACAAACATACAGAAAAGTTGCAAGAAAAGTACAAAGAAATAACGTGAACTCTTTATCCTGATGTACGATTTAAAAATAAATTATTCTATTGGTTTTAATATTTTTCTCTCTCTCTCTCTCTCTCTCTCGAAAGTAAGTTGCAATAGCCATGCTCCTTACCCTAAGTAAATCAGCATATATGTCTTAAGAAAAATGACTAAGGAAATCACAGCAAAATTACATAATTCAGGTAGTTTATTTTTGATATGATATTATTATCTACACGGTGCAAACACAATTACAACATAGTGCTTCAACACTTTATATTTCTAATTAAAATACAAAATATGTTTTCCAATCACCTTCCATATTCAAATGTAATCTTCTTTTGCAATAATGTCCTTTGCATTCATTTTTCTTCCATTTCAAAACCAAAGATCTTATTCAAAATTCAACATTATGATTAATTATCTTGTTAATTTTATATTCTATACCCAGAATAGTTCTTTTAGCCATTTTTACTGTTTCTTGAGCTAAAAATTAAATATATAGTAAACTCATTTTGTAGGATATTTCTCACTTTGTATTCTATGATTTTTATTTTTTTGTGTATTATAGGATGCAGACTGTTTTAAAGAAATTATAACAGAATTGATGGGTTCTTTTTTGTGTGAAGTGAATGTTGGTGTTCTTAACTTTGATCACCTAGGTAAGTAGTGTCATATTTCTCCATTGTTGAAATAAGTGATAATTGGAATGTACTTTGAAATCATTTAGACATATTTTTCATAGTAAAGATTCTACTTAGTGGTTTTAACATTTTTTTTTATAATTTTCTAACTGCCATGATACTACATTTGTTAGATGACATTTCAATGTAAGGGATTGTAGACATCTTATTACCCACACATATATATTTATTAACTTATATTTGTATGCATTTATGAGTTATATAATATTCACAATTTCAATTCATGATTATAACCATTTAATTTCATTTTATATTTTCTGTGATCATCTGAGTAATTTTTCTTATAGCATACATGCTGGTCTACTTAGAGGTAAAGAAGCATGGTGATTACAACTTAATTATTAGCTTATGCTTTTTTTCTTAGTTTCTCAGTTTTTATTTATTTATTTTATTTTATTTAATAAATTCCTGTGGGAATTTATTAAAGCTTCCTCCTGCTTTCCTTAGACATATGCTTATCATTCTTTGAGCATTCCTTATCTTTATGGTAAGAAAGCTTTTGCATGTTTATCTTTTGCTCTTCTTGCTCCAGACTTGGAATTGGCTATTTATCCAAGGATCTCTGGAGTCTTTTGGGGAAGAGGGGGATAGTATTCATAAGTAAACACCTGATTACTGGATGCTTTCATTTATACTGAGGAGTCATTGATTCTAGCTACTCTCACTAGAGGATGCATACTAAAATGTTCAATACCAATGTCAGATTATAAGGTTAAAGATTCATTATACTTTTCGCTCTTCTAATATTTTTTATTCTCTTCTCTAAAAGTAAGAAAATGTGACTTTCAAATCTATACCATAATCTTATTATAAAGAATTAATTTTTACAATGGAGAAATCTGACAGGGCCAGTTAGCTTGGTGATCAGAGTAACATCACTAACATACATATATACCTTGACAAAAATGCACAGGAAACATGTCACTTCTGCTTTAAAACTATTTGAATCCTATAATGAAAACAGTTTTTGGTATAAATAATTCTGCTACCAATGGAAGTGTTTTAGGCATATAAGTTATAGAATATAGAATATGATGCTTTAGTTTTATGATTTCTGAGTTTGTAAAGAAGTATAAATTCAGTTCAATTTTATTACATGTGATTAGCTCATATATTTCCTTGTTATATATTTTAAAAAATTAATCATTCATTTGAATCCAAAAATATTTCCAGTGTCTATCTAAATATGTATCTCTAGTGTGTGGGTGGTCAATCTGCTAATGCATGACTGTTTTCAAGTTATGATAAAGTATTTTCATTTTAAGTTTGAGTATTAATTTTCAATTGTTATTATATATTGTTCAAGAATAACTATACTTCTTAAACTGATTATTCATATTCTGATCTCCATATAAATTGCTTAATTTTTTGTATTTATTTCTTTGTAGTTAAGGAATTATTTGCTTTTATAGATTTCTGTTTCTGTCCATTGGATAACATGTTTCCCAACATCTCTGTGGTAATTCCAGTAAGATTTATTTACTCTTTATTTGTTTTCCTCCTGTGTATGAAATAGAATTAGGAGGATATGTCATCTGATTCTTCAAGAATAGGTTCCTTTTATCTAAAGTGAAAATACATTTCAAAAATTTCTTGTAAGAATTTTTTATTCCCATTAGAGCATCTTGGGATGATAAGAAAGTTAAAGAAATGATGTTTGACATACGACAGAAAATCTCGTTTGATCAGGCCAAGTAATTTCATATGATTTGAATAGAAAAGGAAATTTTCATTTTAGATTATATAAATATTTTCCTTGAGGACAAATACTTATATATCTAAATAATACATCTTTTCTTCAGATATACATTTGCATATTTGACCATTCAGTTAAAGTACAGACAGTTCACACTTTGATACTATCATTTTTACCCAGAATATTTGAGATGTTTGGAGATGGAGAAAGTTTATGTACCTAGATCATATTCTAATTTTCTTTATGTCAAAGTTATTTTTCATTACAACTATTTAAACTCTTCTATTACACTCTAAATCTATGAACTACCTTGAAAACATAATATAGAGCATAGATTATATTTGCTCCTTTGATGAGTACCAGCACACAAAGCCATGATTTTTTTTTGTTTTATTTATTTGACTTCACTTTGTAGTACATAGTATCCACCCAGCATCTAATCCTTTTAGGAAATGGAGGAAAGGTGACAATATTCCACGAATGAAAATTGAAATTAACGTCTAAGACAATTAATAATTTGACATTTTCACAAATGTGACTGTATTCATGCCAAAGAGAGCTGACCATTAAGATTATTGGATAAGAAAGCCTTGCTATCTGGGTGGTAGAATATCTCTATACTTTACTCACTGTAGGACTCATAAGTTCCATTTCTCTCTCTAAGTGAGCATGTCTTTCAAATTATCCTTATAGGTGGTATAATTACCTTATCTTTGAGAAAAGAGAGCTACTTTTTTCATCTATTATTGTCTTCATAATGATTATAAGGAATTTCTAAAAGAATTTGGATAAATAATTATAAAAATTTTTAAAAATCATGATGAAGCTGTTTCAAATGATTAGGTTTTCAAATAAAGTATTACATCCCCCCTTATTTTTTCCTACAGTCATACCATCTTTTCCTTTAAAATTTTACCAAAGCATTAGTGGAAATTACAACACATTTATTTTTTAATATACTATAACATTCTAAGTTGTGCTTCCCTTTACAGTGGTTAGTCACACCTACACCAAGGCACATCATAGTATATCTATCAAAAGCCAATTGCAAACAGAAACTATTAAATACTGTGGAGAAAAAAGAAACAAAACCTACAAAGGTATATCCTTCAGACTATCGTCAGACTATTACAGCAGAAATCCTATAGGACAGAAGAGAGTAGAAAAAAACATATTCATAATAATAAGAGAAAAATACTACCAGTTAAGAATAATCTGCTCTGCAAAATTGTTATTGAAATAGAATGGAGAAATTAAGGTCTTCAACAACACACAAAAGTTAAAGGATATTTCCATCACTAAGCTTGCCTTTCAAGAAATGTGGATAGGAGTTTCACAACAGGGGGAAAGATTCACCTAATCTGAAGAATGGTGATTAAAATTAAAATGAAATAAGAAGCAAAGCCAGAACCAGCAGGAAAGAACATCATCATCATCAACAACAGTCAAACAACTAATGGGGAAAGAAAACCATGCAATCTGTGTAAACAAACAATAATGAAATGCATATTGAACCACAAAAGACCTCGAATAGCCAGTGCTATCTTCAGAAAAATGAAGAACAGCACAGGGTTTGCATTCCCTGTCTTCAAACTTTACTACAAAGGGATCATTAGCAAAACATTGTGGTACTGGAAAATAGACAGACCACCTGAATAAAATTGAGAGCCCAGAAATATCCACACCTATGTGAACAGTTAATCTATGAAAAAGAGTCAAGAGTGTACTATGGAGGAAGGAATATCTACTCAAAATTGTTGCTTAAAAATTCAACTGGCATCTGCAAAAATATTAAACAATCACTCACTAATTTCATACACAAGAATTTACTCAAAACAGATCAATGGATTGGATATTAAGAGTGAACCAATAAAATTAACAGATGATAATGAAGGAAGCACCTTCCAGGATATCAACCTTATAAGTCTAGGGAAAGGATATCTACAGTCAAAAAAAACTAAAGTGAATATAAATCATTGGGACTGCTTAAGACTAAAACAATTCTTACAGCAAAATAAGCCACCATTTTAAAAAGGCTAACTTCCGAACAGGAGAAATTATTCGCAGTTCAATCTGCAAACTACGTAAACCACTCATACACCTTATCAAAAATGTCTTATTTAAATATGGACAGGAGAACTGAATAGACACCTTATAAAAGAAGACACGCTGATGTTCTACAGACACAAAAGAAATGTTCTAGATCACTCATCACCAGAGAAATGCAAATAAAAGCCACAATGGGATGTGTCTTGGTGACCCAGGACTTAAGACCATGCTTAGAGAGCAGTCCATCTACAGTCCAAGGATTTAAGCTCAGGACTGGGTGAAATAATTATTGTAAACAATTAAATAAAGTTCTCCTGCCTTCCTCTTTAACAAATTTAATACTATTTCACACCAGTGAGAATGGTCTATATCAAAAAGAGAAGAAACAACAAGTGTTGGAGAGGCTGTAGAGGAAAATGACACTTGCTACACTGTTGTGGGAATGTAAATTAGTGAAAGATCTTTGGAAAAAAGAAGGGATATTCCTCAAAAAATTAAAGATGGAGTTACCTTTTGATCCAGCAATCCCATTTCTAGGCATATACCCAAAGAATACAAATCACTAATCAGAAAAAAAACTACACCCCTATGTTCATAGAAGCACATTTCCCAATAGCTAAGACATGGAAACAACCCAAATAACCATCAACAGATGACTGAAAAAAATAACCTACAATATATATTCTCAATGGAATACTATGCAGCCATTAAAATACATAAATATGTCCTTTGCAATAAACTGGATGGAACTGGAGGTGATTAACGTAAGAAAAGTAAGCTAGAACATAGAAGAGGAGTTTGGGATAGCTTCAATTATATGTGGAATATTTAGAACCAAAATAAACAAACATGCAGTCTCAACAACATTTCCATGATAGAAGACTGTGGCTATCAGGCTCATGGTAGCAGAGAGGAAAGATGAGAGGGAATAGGGTGGTGGCAAAAGTCGTTAACAACTCTGGTGTTGACTATGGTGTGAAATACATATGACCGAGATGTGATTTCTATTTCCTAAAATAAATACAGCAATGCAAGCAAAATAAATAACAAAGTTTTTGAAAAGGATAATCAAAACATTCAGAAAGAAATGTTCATCTTAACTGATCATTTTCAAGTTATTTTAAGCTACTCTTTGTGAATATAACTTTACATCTATTCAAAAGAACATATCATACATGTGAATGTCCTTGTAACCTTTCCATATAAACTTTTCAACTTACCATCACACCTGTTTTTTGCAAGTTTGTATGCCTCTTCCTTGTAATAAAGAGTAGTTCTATGCAACTGCAGAATTAAATATTCAGACTTGAATAATTAACCATGCAAATGATAAAACAAATATGATTATGTTGACCTTAAGATTTATTTCATTTGACACATGAATTTATGTTAACTTTTGCAATCTTTCAAAAATGTTAAATGATTTACTATCAGGCAAAAAAAGTAAAAAAATCACTAATTAAAGCCAAAGTAGTTGTGCAAATACTTAAAGTGTGCAAGGCATCATATTCAGTCACTGATGTGATCATTTATGAGTAACCTGTTACAATTTATTAGCAAAGAAGTAGCTTTTTCCTTGTAAGCAAAGGGCACATTTTATGGCTTTCTGAACATATCTTATCTACTTGGAAGGTTTTACACAAAAGAAGATGTGACGACATTTAATTTTATTTTAGTTTATTAAAATTAACCTCCTCTTGCTGCAGACTTTTAGATAGAATTGCATATGATCCTTCATCAAAAAAGAAAATCCTTCTCTGTAGGCCAGTGTAACTTGTTAAAGTATGAAAATAATAACAAAAAATAAAATAGTTTAATAACTTCTGCTATTCATATTGTGAAACTCTTAAATTTCTATAAGAAATAAACAATTAAGGAAAGATGCTTAAAATATTTTCATCAAATTGGCCTTTACTAAAACCTCATCACTCAAACAATTAACATTGTCTTTGAGCAGCAGTGACTTACAAGCTCCATTTCAACATATCTAAATTCACATGAACAGGAAAAATATCACAGAATAAAAAAATGAAGATTCTTATTTTGAGTTTCTTTAAAAGGCTTCAGTTTCATTCAGAATGTAATTCCACTCATGACTATAGTAGGCCATTTAGTATGCTCATTGTCTAACTTTGCACCCAGTAAATCAATTCAGCCTTGGAGTTAAAGTATAGAAGCTTTCTATGAGCATATATTCAACCATGCATTTGTTATTTTTTTCTCTGCAGTGTGATTAATGCATTTGGACATAAATTTGGTTTTTTACAGTTTGGCAAGTATGAGAAAGAAAAGTTCAGAATGAAGTTTTCATTTCAGTTTTTAATATTTATAGTCCGTAAAATATTCTGAAAAATAAGTAGTTATGCAAGACTGCAAGAAAAGAATCAGATCTTCCCCAATCCTCCCTTATGATTAGTCTTCCTTGAATATGTTCATTAAACCGATTAATGATTTCTAACAGAGAGCACTAGAAATAGTCCAGATATGGAAGAACAAAAAAGAAAAACTGAATTCAAAGTTACCATTTTGTATAGTACTTTGTAGTACAAAGTAGAATCTATTTCCACCTTAATAATTATTATTTCGATAGTGTGATTTTCTTTTGACTGCTGGTTATGATTATATCCATTATTTCAAACAGGCTATTCTACACACTTGTACTAATTATAAATAGCAAAGAAATAAAAATAAATTGCATGTAAATGTGTTGATAAAATTTCACATTATTTTATATTAAATATATGTTAAAATAATGCTTCATATTTACCAATTATTAAATTATGGAAAATAATTGTAGAATAAAGGTCACATTTTGAGAAATTATCTGATTTCATTAGAGGAGCAAAGTTCTTTAAGAAATGGGTTTGTGTTCATAAATATCTCCTTAATTTTGATTTGATTGCTTTATTCAAATGGTTTTCATTACAACTTTCCTGTGCTTTAATTTTCCTAATTGTTTTAATTCTACCATTGGATGAATTTAAACTCTTATTCTCTTTTCCAGAAAGCATCTGCCTTTTCACTTGACTTTCCATTGATTGACATAATTTTTATCTATTTTTTTAAATAAGAGGTTTATTTAAATAAATATGCAAATTATGAATTTTTATCTAGAATTATTTCCATTTCAAATAAGTAAACAGTAATTTAATTATAAGACCATTCAAGTTCATGAAATCAAATTTCATGTATAAAGGAAAATAACTCCAAATTTTGGTAAATTATAGACTTATTTCTCTAGCATATTTGGCTAGAGATATCAGTGCATATCAGTGCATTTAAATCACTTATAACCTTTTTTGCACTAGAAATAAATACAGAAACTATGAAAGTCTTATATTAAACATTGAACCTTATTAGACTAGCTCGCCTCAGTTCATGTTGTATTAGGGAGTAATTAAAGACTTTCATCTAAAAATTGCCTGTGATTCATTACTTTTGTGTTTCAATGAGTTAATTGTACACTTATTGCAGATAATAGGTTTGCACGTATGTAATAAGAGTGGTATTTTTCATGAAATAATGTTCACAATCTATACTTTGTTTTAATTGCATATATTGTACACTAAGGAGTTGTCTAAGACAGATTTTATTAAAGCTGAAATTCCAAAAATGCTGTGATCAAGGAAACTGACATTTTGTGATTCTAGATAGAAATTACAGTTATTTTCAAATTTATTCTTTACTTTTAGCTTTTTCTCATAAAATTATAAGTAGGATAGAAGACACTCAAAACCAGTTAATAGTGGCCCGCTATTGTCATAAAAAAAGATGAAAATTTTTTTAATTATTGCAGTTAAGCATGTGGTAATAGATTCTGTTTTTAGAAATAGCTAAGTCAATCCATTTTATACACTTTTGAGAATTAAACTGATCACATCAAATTATCTAATTCAAATCCCAGAACTTTAGAAATTAGTCAACATTCCAGAGCAACAGTGATTGATACAATAGCTATGTACTTCCAATCCTTTTCTTGTACATTCATTCATATGTATTTGTCTCCCCTTATTAAACAACCAAGTTTTGTGCAGAACAACAATGCAACAAAATGTGCTGATTGGCGTATTCATTATCGAGAAAAGAATCTGGCAAATATCACTCAATGAAATTGTAAATAATTTGGTACAACTGTCATGTACATAAAATTAAAAAAAAACATAGAACCAATTATTTCTATACAAATTTATCTCAGTCTTCTAAAATAATAGCTACAATTATTGAAATATACAAGAAACTACATCATACTTTATTAAATACAAAAATATGGGAAAAGTCTACTCAATATATAATAAAAATATGATATGAGCTATTTTTTCACAAACATCATTCTGAGAATCATTCTGCTGGAATGCCTCATTGTACATAATCTCTAGTCTGATCAGGATGAAAAGAGATAAATATAAAAATTTGAAGTGGATGGGCTTTAATGCAGGTTAATATTTTGCACAGAATATGTAATAGCTACAAAGACAAAAAGGGAATAATGAGTCAACTGATGTTTTAGCAGTAGCAAGAAGTCCCTAGAAATACCAGGTTAGAGATATGTGCTAAATTCATTTAGAAAAAAAAAAAAAACTAAATTATGATAGGCCTGGCAGTGCTTTATACCACAGAAGACACCCAGTTACTTGTCCAATCCTCCACTTTCTCAACTTTCCTACCCTTAAGCTGAAGTTAAGTAACAATGGAAACAGAAACACAGTCTACAGTGCTCAAATCACCTTGAATACAGAACAGAACAGGGAAAAGGTGAGAAATCACTGTAAGGGCAAACAAAATAAGAATGACACAACTTAGAAGATAAGGGACATGCTACTCCTGTACTCAGTAAGATGAAGATAAATATTGGTAGTTCAAAATGCATGACAATTTGTGGAGTTATTGTGTACAAATCCAAAATTACATTAAATGGTGAGGGAGGCTTTGCTGCAATGATTTTTGGGAATAGGGTGGGGGAAGTTTTGCTGCAATCTTCCTGAGAATAGCAGTTCTAAGTCATTATTTAATGTTTTTCTAGTATGATAGGCATATATATCCTGCAAATGCACACAATATCAATTAAATTTGATAAAGGTATCTATCTTTCAGCATTATTTCTTTTCTTTTGACTTAAAGCTAAAAGTATTTTAATTTCAAATACAGTCAAGGAACTGAATATAAGCATGGATTTTTCCATAAACAAACTCACTCTTGTAGAGGGAAAATACCAGAATTTGAAGATTAAATCGCAGAGGTGACATTCATGGAAGAGGAGAGAACAAGATTGAGTATAATTGATGAAACCTATCAGAGATATCCAACACCATGAGAAGAAGAAACATAAGAATAATAGGTGTACTGTAAGAAAAAGAAATGGGGAAAGGAACAGAAAAACTATTTCAAGAAGTACTATCAGAGAATTTCCCATCTGTTACAAAAAGTAACTATGGATGTCTAAGAAGTAGAAAGATCACCAACACTTAAAAATGTAAAAATACCTACTCCCAAATACATAATAGTTAAGCCAGCAAATGCCAATGAAAAAGAAAAAATAATCAAGAGTGCTAGGGAAAAGAAAAACATAACCTACAAAGGTATAGTTGTCAGGCTACCATCCTATTTCTCAATAGAACCCTATAAGTTAGGAGAGAATGGAGCAACATATTCAAAATGCTAAAAGACAATAACTACCAAACAAGAATAATCTACCCTGCAAAATTATCACTCAAATATGATGGAGAAATAAAAGTCTTCAATGGCAAATAAAAGTCAATAGATATTTTACAATAAAGTTTGCTATTCAAGAAATCTTGAAAATGGCTCTCCACAA